>JAHBCN010022936.1:0-12952 GCA_019359885.1 Listronotus oregonensis | reverse complement strand
ACTTCGTTGTTTAACGAAGGCCCAACGCCATTTTGAAAATAAACACCATGTTGTGGTATATCATGAGAGAGAATCCAAATATAGAAAAAAAAAGGCTTGTGTATTAAAAATAAGAAAATTGATGAAAGTTATACGGAAATTGATTTTGAGGTTAAGAGAATGCTAAAAAAATATCGTTTACTTTTTATACAGGGTTAGGAAAGGCCCATGTCATAAATGATGGACATACAGGGAGGTCAAAAAATATTAGTACTTCATATAAATTTTTTTCTATTTTGCTTCGTTACCGAGTTATAACCCTTTTAAATTAGAAAAAAAGATAATTATAATTCAAAAAGCTGTTAAACGGTTGTCATGGTCACAACGAATTTGGTAAATTTAATAAGCTCATATTAGTCTTTTTTCCCTTCTTATTAAATTTTTGTTAATTTCCTTTGTATTATACAGGGTTGGACATTTTTTTTCGTTTATGGTATGTTTTTTTTGCATATTTTAAAAAAAAATTGATATTTTGCTGTGATCTCTAATTTTATCTTTTTCTACAAAAAAGGTATATTTTATCTTAATCGATATCTTGCACCGTTGTGGAAAAATTAAATTTATTAAAAATAATCAGCCATTAAACAGAAAATAAACAATTCACTTCTGTCGCACCTATTTTGTTTTTATTTTGAGCTTAAAAATTTAGATAAAATTTGAGTTTTAGTTAGATTTTATAAAACCCGCTTCCCACTGTTCTTTGATTTTTTTTGGCTGATGTGATCACCGACTTCTTTGGGTCAACACGAATAGTGTGTAACAAGCAAAAGAGTGTCAATGATGACGGCCAACCGTTTTCGTTGAGCGTTCTTTTTAGAAATTAATTGGATTTTAATTAATTAACCAATAACCATTTTACCAAAATTTTTAAAAACCCGTTATGGATAACTTTAGAAAATGATGAATATCAGATATTATCTAATGTATGGGCTTGCCGAAGGTAATGCTACAACTGTTCCTTTATGCTGATCGGTTTCCAAATAGAAGGTTGGATAGGGGAAGGACGAGTTGATAGAAGTTTGCGGGAAATTTGGTGTTCCAAAAGAGTCAAACCTTTTACTACTATTCCTTTTGCTTTTTTTCTCATTCATTAAAACCAAGCCCGGTGGAGTCGGACGACAAGACAAAGAAGAACTGTCGAAGTAGAAGAACTGATACTACAGTTGGTAGAAGAAGATCCAAAGACCAGTCCCCAAAATTATCGTCGGCATCTTTTTAAAAACCATAGTAAATGACATTTTCCGGAACAATTTTTTACCCTTTTCATTTAGAAAGTTCCCCTATGTCTGAAGCTGATTATTTTCCCCGGGGTTTTTTTTCCCCAAATTTTTTTAAAGAACAAAAAAAAAGACCCCCGTTCATAAGCAAAGTTTTTTTTTGTGAAAAACTTTTTTTCCCGTGTTTTGGTTTTTTTAATGCTCTTTAAATGCATATTTGGAGTGATGAAAATCCATGCTATTCTTAAACTAAGCATCAAGTTAGATTTATAAAATTTTATGGTTTTTTCTAATCGGCAATTTTTTAATTGGACCCCCCTCATTGAGGGAAAATTTTAAAAAAGCCGATAAATATCAAATTTTTTTCAAAAACCCCTCTTAACCCATTTTTGGAAGATGTTCCTTTAAATATTCGAAACAATATGTGTCTAATGCATGAGGGTTTTCCCCCCTCATTTTGGAAGGGCTGTACGAAATTTTTTAAACGATAGATTTCCTAACCGATGGATCGGTCGGGGGGGGTCCTTTTCCAGGCCCCCCCCGATTTAAAAATCCACTTGATTTCTTTTTGGGGGTTTTTCCTTAAAAATTTAGTATATCAAACGCCTGTAAATCCCAAAAAAACGGTTTTTTGGACCGCATACTTGTCCCCCGGACTCCTTAAAAAAATCCCCCTCAAATGCTTTTTAAAAATTTCAGCGCAGATGCTTAAAAAAATGTATTGAATTTAAAAGGCCCCATATTGAACAAATTCCCTAATATTATTACTTTTTTTTATTGGGGGTTATTTTTTTTTTAATTTTTTGTTATTTTTTTCATTTTGTTATCTTTTTTTATTTTTATCTTTTTTAAAATTTTGTTTTAAGTCTTTATTAAATTTTTAAAATTTTTTTTGGGGGCCTTTTTAAAAATTTTAAAATTTTTCCCAAAACGGAACGGTCTTAACGATATAATGTCCATCTTTAATTAGAACCCCCAATCACTCCCCTTGGGGGAAGCCCCTTCCGGGGCAGGACTTTGGGGCCCTACGGGCCCCCCCGGAAAGGGGTTCCCAAATTCCCCTTTTTCTGTCCTTCTGGGGGGCCCCAATTTTCCCATTACATGCAAAATTAATAGGCAAAGAAATATTTTTTTTTCCTACTAAATTTACCCGTCAAAAAATTTTTTTGGTATCGGACAGGGGGGAATTAAACAAATTGTTACAGAAAAAAAATTTTTAATTTATTCGAAAAAAAAAAAAGAAAAATTCCAAAAAGTATCCGCTTTTTTTTTTAATTTGAAAAAAAAATTAAATTAAAAGGGGGAAAAAACTCGAAAAAAAAACGTAAAAAAAAAAAAATTTAAAATTCAGATTTTTCCATTTGTTTTAAAAAATCATTTTAAATTTTCCGCATTGGTGGGTTCCCCAAGAAAAAGGGGAAATGGAGTAGCAGTCCCCCCCTTGATGGTCAATCCCCCAAAGGACGGTCCCCTATTGCCACATACTTTCTTAACAACACCCTTAAAAAATTTTTCCGGGGTTTTACCCCAGCCCGGGGAACACAGAGGGGTAAATTTTTTTTTTTACTATAAAAAGGGGTCCTTTGGTAAAACGTCATTTTGCTGTATTATATCTTTTTTTTTTACAGTAAATATTATATAGTCTAAATTCAAGACGCCGCCCCCCCACAAAGGGGAAAAAGGGGGGGTTGTCTTTTTCCCAATAAATCGACAACTACTAAACATAAGGGGGTTGAGACTTGCGGTTAAAAAAGGAAAATTTTTTGCTTTTTTTTCCAGGGGTAAAATTTCTGTCCTGCTGGAAGAACTACATCCCATATAAAATCCCCTTTTTTTCGCCCAAGGGACAAAAAGTCCCCCCGGCGGCCCCCCTTTGGACTTTTTTAATTTAAAAAAGTATATTTTTTTTTAAAGAAAAATGAGGGGGGAATCCGACAATCACAGCAAAATATCATTTTTGAAATTTTTAAAAAATACCCCGGAAAAATATTCCCCTGTAACTGAAAAACCCCCGAAAAGTGGAAAGGGGGTTTTATAATTTCCCCTAGTTTAAACTTAAATTTTATCTTAATAAATTTTAAAAGTTTAAAAAAAAATGCATACAAAAAAAAAGTGACTTGTTTATTTTCTGTTCAATGGCTGACTATTTTTTTAAAATTTAATTTTCCCACAACGTTTAAGATATCGATTAAGATAAAGTATTACCTTTTTTGAAAAAATAAACTTTTTTTTATTACGATAAAAAAAACAGAAAATATTACCAAAAGTACTCCGCATTTTGTTAATTTTAGAAAACAAATTAAATTAAAGGGTAAACTCAAAAAGAAAAACGTAAAAATAATAAAACTGAAAAAAAATTAGTTCTTTCTTATATTTGTTCACAGCATTGAATCACATATAAATTCCGCATTAAATTGGGGATTCCATGTAAAATGTGATGCGAGAGCAGTCACCCCTTAGTCGGTCAATGTCCCAAAGGACGGTCGCCGTATGCCACATACTTTCTTAAACAACACCATAACAAACTGCCGTTTTATGCCCAGCACCGAACACAGACAGGCTCGTTGTTTTTTTTATAAAATAGGTCCTTTGGTAAAAATTCTGTCATTTTGCTTTTTAAAATTCCATTTTCAGTAAATATTATATAGTCAAATTCAAGACCCCCCGAACTGCAATTGGAGAAAACGGGCAGATTGTCTTCTTTCTGCAATAAATCGACAACTACTAAACATAACTTTGAGACTTTTTGGGATTAAATAGGCAAAATTTTGCGTTCTTTCCACTGGTAAAATTTCTGTCCTGCTGGAAGAATTCCATATAAAATCACACTTTTTTTTGGCCTGCCGGCAGGAAAAAGTCCTGCCGGCAGGCCCTTGACGTTCTACCATTAAAGTATAGCTTTTTTTAAAAAAAAAAATGATGAGGGTCCGACAATCACAGCAAAATTATTTTTTGAAGATATTCAAAAATACACCACGGAAAAATATTCCACCCTGTAAGAACAAACCCGAAAAGAAGGAAAGGGGGTTTTTATGAATTCTAGTTTAAACTTAAATTTTATCTTAATAAAGTTTTAAGCGAAAAAATATACTTTTGAAAAAGTGACTTTTTATTTTCTGTTCAATGGAAAATATTTTTTTATTAAAATTTAATTTTCCCAAAAAGGGCAAGATATCGATTAAGATAAAGTATACCTTTTTTGGAAAAATTTTAAGGAATTAGACGATCACAGCAAAATATATATTTTTTAAAGTATCAAAAATAATACCATAAACGAAAAAAAATGTCCAACCCTTTTAAAAATACAAACAACTGAACAAAAATTTTTAATATGGAAAGAAGAAATTCTATGAGCTTATTAAATTTAAAATGTCGTTGTGACCATGACAACCGTTTAACAGCTATGAATTATATTTCTTTTTTTTTTGAAGGTTAATAACCGGTAACGGTAAAATAAAAAAAATTTTATATAAAATACTATTATTTTTTTGACCCCTCTTATGTCCTATCATTTATGACATGACCTTTCCGGACACCCTGTATAACGAAAAATTTTAAAAAAATAGGAGGATAACAACCTTTTTTCACTCCCTATTGTTTCCGATTTGGCGCGGAACCTTCAATATTATTTTTCAAAATTATTGAATCTTGATTTACAATACTTATTGATTTTTTTTCTTATGGATGCAATCATAGTTTTTGCAAAATTAATTTTAGCAAGGTATACCCCTAACTTTAGGGTTGGATGGATCAAATTAAAGGAATATTTACCTTATAACTTTAATGCAAATTTATATTATTTTTTCCATTTTTTGTCAAAATTAACAAATATATTAAATTTATGCAATATATTTTCTTTTAATCGGTCATGTATAATATTAATATGCCTACGGCTTTTTGTATGAACATAAAAAAAATTTTATAATATTTTAGTAAGTTTAATAAAATATTGAATCCCAATCGACATTTTATGATGGTTTTTATCAAAATTAGGGGAGAATTTAAGGGAAAAAAAAATAATAAATATTCGACAATTGGTTTTTATATTTATTTGGCATTTTTAAAGTATTTCAATTTTTTTTTTAATTAAGTCATTCATTAAGTGATAAAACATATTTTTTTTATCTTGACACATTTCACGAAGACTTAAATTACAAGTACTAAAATATTTTGGGTTAGTTAAGCAGAAGGTAATTTGTTAACACGAGACCTAAAAATTTTGAGAATTGGTAGGAAAGAAAAGAACTGTGCATAGAGCAGGTTAGGAACTCTAGGGATAACGAATAAAGTGGAAAGCTCGATACATCTACAGCTGGATTGTACAGAAATGCATGCAATTGTTACCTGAAGATGCTAAGCGGGAAATTATACTAGCTGATTCTTTAAAGGCCCTAAAATTATCTATAAAATTGGGACAGGTTTTCTACATGTTGTTGTTAACCAAAAAGAACAAGGGGAAAACCTTTTTTATAAAAAAGGGGGGGCTCAGTTTTTATTTTTCAAAAACAAATGCCCCCTTTTCTTTTTAGAGGTTAGAAATAAAAATTCTAAAAGTTGTGGAAAATTTTATTCCCTAGACTTTTACATATAGTTCGTACAGATTAGAAGGGGGGGAAAAACTTTTTGTCCTGAAATAGATAAAAAAGTGTTTTGGAACTAACGCCCACAAGTTTAAATGGTATTTTATACTGCAAAACGTTTTAAGTGGGACTTAAACCTTCTGTTGTCTAAAAACTTCGCACAATTTGGCAACCTAATTTATCCTGATTGTTATTTAAAAAAAAATAAAAAACAGATTATCGTTTATATCCCAACGTATGGTATTTATACGAATGGGGAAAGAATGAATGAATGAATGAATGAATGAATGAATGAATGAATGAATGAATGAATGAATGAATGAATGAATGAATGAATGAATGAATGAATGAATGAATAAAGAACGAACGAACGAACGAACGAACGAACGAACGAACGAACGAACGAACGAACGAACGAACGAACGAACGAAGAACGAATGAATGAATGAATGAATGAATGAATGAATTTTAATAGAATGAATGAATGAATGAAGAATGAATGAATGGAATGAAAAAAAAAAAATGAAAAAATGGGAAAAAAATGAAAAAAAGAAAAAATGAAAGAATGGGAAAAGAAAAAATGAAAAAATGAAAGAATGAAAGAAAAAGAAAGAATGAAAGAATGAAAAATTGAAAGAATGAAAGAATGAAAGAATGAAAAAATGAAAAAAATGAAAGAAGAAAGAATGAAAAAATGAAAAATGAAAAATGAAAGAATGAAAAGAATGAAAAAAATGAAAGAATGAAAGAATGAAAGAATGAAAGAATGAAAGAATGAAAGAATAAAAGAATGAAAGAATGAAAGAATAAAGAATGAAAGAATGAAAGAAAAGAAAGAATGAAAGAATAAAGGAATGAAAGAATGAAAGAATAAAATAATGAAAGAATTAAAAAAATGAAAGAATTAAACAATGAAAGAATGAAAGAATGAAAAAAAAATGAAAGAATAAAAGAATGAAAGAATGAAAGAATAAATGAATGATTAACAATTAAATAAATATGTAATAAGTAGAAAAAAAATCTAATTTTGGTGCTGATATTTGTATTTGTGGAAAAAAACATTTAAATGAACCTTATTGTAAAAATGTTTTTACAAATCTTTATTTTCCACATTCTTTTCCCCCAATTCGCCAACGCCCCAAGCACCGAAACAGGCAGCATTTCATTTAGGCAGCTTTTAGACAACATGGATTTCCTCCATTAAAATTATACAGCTAACTACTACCTCTCTTTTCCCTCATTCTTATTCTAATTGTTATGTTATATAAAAATAAAAAAACAGATTATCCCCATTCCCTAGCATATGTAAAATTTTTCTTACATTGGGAAAAATATCTATTCTATCTTAACTTAATGTAACCTGTTTGGATTTGTCGGGTGGTAAAAGTTAAAATTATATGGAACATAACAAAAAGCGACATTTAAATATATTTCCATGTTCTTACAACCAAAATAAAAGGCTAAAAGGGATTGGGCCGTTGGAATTAAAAAGAATCCATTAGGGATACCGCTGAAATTTATTTAATTTTGGTTTTTCTTAAAAAAGGCTTATTATTTCCGGGTTACCTAGCATTATAAATATCTTTTTTCGACCTAAATTAATACAGTAAAATTAAAATTATTAAACTTTTTTAACCCGTTTGTTAAAAATGGGTTTCCCTTTTCCCCCAAGGATAGAAATAAAACTTAAAATTTTTAAATTATATATTTTAATTATAAACACATTACAGAAACACATATGTAACTTAAAAAATAAATAAATCTCTACTTTATGAAATAAGTGGTGTTGCGTAAACGCATCAACGGCCTTAATTTAAGTGATTTTTCCGAAAACAGTCTGCGTGTAAATAAATAGTGCAACGCTCACAAATATCAATTTTGGCTTCTAAAACGAATCTTCCGGGAGTCAGTTTTTGATTACATGTCCAAGGATCAACCCTAACTTCACTGGAGTGGTTCTATGGAAGTGGTCTGAACAAAGTTCTTTGTTTTTAATAAGCGTACGGCGAAAATGATTTAAAATTCATTGGACTTTTATTGTGATTCACTGTGTTGTAGAGTTTCCAGGAATTGACAAGAGTACTGCCCTTTGTATTTATAAATAGTGGCCCCACCATTTTTTACCCAATCACACCGATTCTATAGTTTGCCACGCCATTATCTTTGCCAATCCTCCCATGTATTTTTATATTTGAAATTACAGCTGGTTGTGGAATTGGAAGTTCTTTTTCAATTTTCTATCATATCTTTTGGCAGAAGAAAGTGGTTCTACATGATAAGGGGTTTACTAATTCCGACAATGGAATTATCGTTCCATTTTACTAAGGGAAATTTGTGTGGATTCATAAATTTGTAAATCATAGGTGCCTCTTTCTTTTTGAAATCACTTTACTTGAAACCAAAGGACAATTATTGGTTCTGTTCTCCGAATTTCCTGTACAAAAAAACCCTTTAGTTTTCAAAAGGGATAAAGAGTTTTGGGACGAAAAAAGTTATCAAAAAAGACGTTATGATTTTTGGATTTTTCCACTTGACAAAAAGTTCCAAGAACTAAAGTCCACAAGTCCAATATCACTTTTATTTTCTCTGCTCCCCAAGTTGAACTTTGGGGTATACTCGAAGACCAAATGCAAAAACTTAAAACCAAAACGCACAGGCTTGCCTTTTTTATACATCTTACAGGAATGGCGTCCAAAATAGGGGGAAACCCTTTGCTCATCAATAGATAAGTTGAATAAAAAATGCAAACGAAAATTTTTCATTCTTGTATCAAAAAAGGGCGAAGTTTTGTGTACTTGTCTGCTTTATCCAGATTATTATTATCACTCAAGTGTAGATTTCGCTTTATCGATCTGAACTTATTCCTACTCATGCAATATTCACAGTTTTGTCCTCATCTAAAAAAATACATATCTGTCTGGGGTAAGCTGTGATATCCGGAAAAAAATTAGAATCCCAAAAATTCAACAGTTCTTCTCGTGATAGATGAAACTCATGTCTGTTATTGTCCTGTGCGTATTTTTCTGAAAACTTGATAATCAAATCCTCCCTCGTCGACAAATTTTTGAAAAATATTCAACGGTGATAAACCCCCAATTCGCCCCTAAGTTCTTGAATGTGTTCCTCTTCTTTGGATAAAGGAAAACCCCGGTGGAAAGATCCAGATCTCCCCAAATCGGTTTTAATTTTCCGTTTTTTTTCTAGGATTTTTGGCGTTTTGTTGCCAAATCTTCCTTCTCCCGATTCATCGTAAATGTGTTTTGAATGGCGGAATCTGAAAAGTTCCCCTTTATCTCCATTCCCTATTTTCGATATTTTCCGGGTCCCTGAAAAATATTCCTCTCCCTTGAGTTGATCTCCTCTGGTGGAATGTGGCTTTGCGTCGACTTGTTCTAAAAATCACAAATTATTGTTTATGTATATTGTAAAGTATAATATTGTATATATAATAAAAAAAAGGTACAAGAAATACTTACCAACTTCATCTTCCAGCTCATTTACAACATCCTCTAAGGCCAACACTAACTCCTTTTTGCAAGAAATTTTCTCATTTTTTGCAACAAACAACAACTCTTATTACAAGTAACACGCCTCCCCTTGATCGGCTCAAACTAAATCAATAGCATTTGTCGATTTAGTTATCTGCCCGGAAAACTTTTCCTGACACGCTTGCGACAGGGTTCAAATTATTCGCCGGTGATGGTGAACCAACAGCATAATTTATGACCTATTTAGAAAAAACCTGGTTAACTAGGTCTCGGTTTTTAATTTTATGTGTTATTTGAATGTTATTAGTGTTAAAAAATACAAAAACTTTAAAATTAAAAACCCCTTAAAAAAGGACTATTTTTATTTTTAGAAATTTGCGGTCATATATAAGAAAAATCCATTTTTAAAAATTCGTACAAAAAGCAAATGAAAAAAAATTTCTTTAAATTTAATTCTGTCACTTTTGTTCAACCTTCCCCCAATGGTACCAGCCCATATTTCAGGCGAAAAAAAAACTATTTTTTTTTTAAAAAATAATTGGGCAGTGTTGCGTATACGCATCACTGGCCATTTGGGGTTAAAATAAAAGCAGTGACCCCCCAAAAAAAATGTTACTAAAAAAAAATTTTTTTTTTTTCCTTTTAAAATTTATTATTTCCAGAACTTTTTCTCTTATGGTTGGGGGAAAAAATTTTTTACGTCCGAGAAAAATTTGGATATCCCGGGGAAAAAAATTTTTAAAACTTATGATAAAAAAAAATGACACTATGCTGATACGTAAAACAGGTTATCTAAAAGAACAAAAAGTTTGTATAAAATAAAACGTTGTACGATAAAACCCCCGAAGCTATTATTACAGCAGTCGTTTAGAAATTCCAAACCCCCGGCTCGGCTTTTTTAATGCCTTGTCTTTAAGCATCTAAACGGGGGGGTGGACCGAAACAAACACGAGGAATAAAAACCTCAGTAGAATAAAAACAGGGAAAAAAGGTTCATAAAGGGGGCCCCCCCAAAAAAAAAAAAGGAAGAACTACTGGGGCAAAGTAGGAAAATACCCCTATAACAAAGCGTTTCGAATGGGGGATTTGGGTTTTTCCCCTGACAATGGAATTATCTTCCATTTTACTAAGGAAATTTTTTGGATTCATCAAATTGTGAATCTGGTCCTCTTTCTTGTTTTGAAATCACTTTCTTGAAACCAAAGGAAATTATTGGTTCTGTTCCGGAATCGTTCCGTCCAAAAAAAACCTTTTTTTTAAAAAAGATTTTAGGACAAAAAAAAGTTATCAAAAAAGACGTTTTTTTGCGGATTTTTCACACTTAAAAAAAGTTCAAGAACTACATCCACCAAGTAAAATATCCTTTTTTTTGCTGCCCCCATAAGGAATGAACTTGTAGAGGTATCCACTCGAAGAACAAATGCACTTAACAAGATAGGCTCATACAAGGGCCAAGTTGAAAAATGGGGGCAGGGGTGTGAAGGGAAGCGTTTAATAAAAAAAGACGGTTTATTTGGGAACCCAAAAATGAGCCCCGGAAATATCAACCAACCAGTCCGGGGTTATACAGACTTAAAAAGAGAACAAACAAATAGGAGGTTGGTTAAAAAAATAATGAAGATTAGGCAAAAAAACCCAAAAGAGGCTGCACTGCCTGGTAGTGAATCAAGACATCTCCCAGAGAAAAAGCAAAAAAAAAATCTTAAACCCTATTGCTATAAAAGCCCTTTGGCCGGGACGTAAATAACTATCATGGTGTTAGTACCTTCGATATCTGGCTTAAAAAAAGACTTTAAAGGCTTTTTTTAAAACCGGGATTATTTTAAACTTCCCCCTTTTTTCTTGGAATGGTTTATAAAAAAATTTACGGTTTGTAAATATTAAATTAAAATTCTATTGGTTATTTTTAAATTTTCCAGTAGTTAAAACTAAAAAAAATTACATTCAATTTCAAGAAAAAGGGGGTAATTTTCAAGAAGTGGTCAATTGAGTAAGGGTTTATTTATACAGTAAAGCGCACCGTACTGCGAACATAGGGGCTCCGGACGATTTTGGATTGCCCAATTTAAAAACCAAAAAATTTTGTAGCTTGCATTTCAATTTCCGCCTCGTTTCCTCACGTGGCTCATTTTTTTTTAGACTGGTGGGGGGGCGGTGATAAATTCGGAAGAATTATCTGCCCAGTTTAGTTGTGTAGGTACTCGTTTTTTTTTTCATAAGAGGATGCAGTGTTTACAAGCAAGTAGCAGGGCTAGCTGCGTCAACCCCCTTGATCGGTTTCTTTTTAGCCATAAATTTAAAATTAGTTGCTTACGGGCCGCAACGTTTGCTGGGGGCTTAAGAAAACAGTTTTTCCTAATAAAATAAAATAATTTTCTCAAATAAATAATGGAACTAAAAATTTTTTTAAAAAAAAAAATTAATGTATTATAGAAAAAAAAAGAAAAATTTTTAAAATTAGAAGATCTTAAAAAACCACCTTCTTGACCAAACAATAACCAAGATTGTCATAAAAACGCCCGATATTTCTGAATGTTAAGGGTAATAATCCTAAAAAAAATTCTCAATTTTAATTGCAATTCTTTGGTTATTGCCCCTTCTCCTGGAAACCATAAATTTTTGTTTTTTGTGACCCCGAGAATAAAATCGTTGGGTGCCATTGTGGAAATATCGATTCATCAGTAAAAACAATGTTTTTATGAAATTTTTATTGTTATTTTCCATTTCCATTACTAAAAAAAGATCATCGGGAAAATTTCAGGGTTTTTCTTACTTTTAGGGTCGGTATCCATTTTTTCAGCATTTTTTCCCCCTAATTTTCTGCTCAAATCAACCTGTTCTGCAATGGAAATTGTGGATTTTCAATAAAACTTCCACTAGCATAATTTCCTTTTTCCCCTTTTGTTTTTTCTGGGGCAGTATCATGTTTATGTTTTCTCGGTTAAAAAAAACCCAAAATTGAAAGTTTTTAATGACTCGGTGAATAGTGGAAATCGTGGGAATCGGCCGGTTGAAAAAAATTAATAAATAATTCCCCAATTCCCTACAGGTTTTCACGGTGATACCATTCAATAATTTTAATTTTCTCTTCCCCTTCGTAAACATCCATTATTTTAAAATTATTATTTTATTAAAAAAATTTTGGTCCAAATAATTAACACAGTACAACTATTGAGCGTTCGATAGTAAAAATTATTTCAGAAATAAACGGCGCCGCTTGGCCGGCCCACGCGCGTTAATAAATTGTTTGCTGGAAGATTATTTTTCGATAGGCAATGCGTGCGGCGTTTTTGGTAAAACCCAAAACGTCCAGGATCGTCCTATTTCGTAGTGCTCCGCCTTACTGTATATTAAGAATATACGTTAAAATTAAAAATAATAATTGTTTTAAATTTCTACAAACTTTGTGACAGGTGAACAAAGCGACTTAAATTATTTTTTAAAAAAAAGAAGAATACCAAAAAAAAACCCGTTTTAGAGCAAAAAAAAAAATCTAGAATTAAGAAAGACAACGAAAAACTTGTAATCGCATACTTTCCAGACTTTGTTGAGAGACTAGCCCACCCCCACACTAATATTCTATGATAAAAACGAATTTTACGTTGTGGGGGGGAAAGGGGACTTATCT
>JAHBCN010022935.1:0-13029 GCA_019359885.1 Listronotus oregonensis | reverse complement strand
TCACAGTGTAAAAAATGTCATGTTATGTAATAAAAGCTTTACCAATTTAAGTAGTTTTAAATAAAATATTTTGTTATTCGGTTCAATGGTTTGCTACAATGAATAAAAGGTGGAATAAAAATTACAGTGATGAACTTTGCTATGATTAGCCACAAACTATAAGAAACAATAATTTGCTTTTAGGTAAATACCGTCACCAACGGGTATACTATCTATTAAATGTAAAAAATAAATTTTCTACTACAGGTTTTAGTATCAACTGAAAACTATCCGTCTGAAAGAAACTATGACAATTTGACCTTATATAAGCAAAATTACATTAATTTTTTAAAATTAGTTTCAATGTTTCGTTATAACGTGAACTTAATAATAAACACCGAAAATGCCGACACTCTAAAAAATATATTAAAAAGTGGTTAAGTGCTACTAGACAAAGCAAAAATAGGTTTTTCGGCAACCAAGCCATGACTTTTCTTTTTCTGAGATGATGGGAAAAAAGTTTTTTTTTAACTACCCAACCAAAGATAAACAATTAACGGGCATTATTGTGCCAGGCTTGGTAAAAATCTATTAATTATATTTTCCTTTATTATATTATCTATCATTAGCTAACGACCGTGTTAAAATAGAGGCCTCTGCAAACATAATAATTGAACTAGTAAAAATGTATCAAATATTTTTAAGATGCCCTTATATGTCAAAAAATTTAGGTAAATATAAATATACACAGCTTTCGCAAAACTTAGTGTAAGGAATATGACACTGATAAAAATGGTATCCAAATAGCAGGTATTGTCACACTTGGACTGCTGAATTATTGTTTTGTGATCGATCCAAACCCCCTTATAAGTGAATGCTCAATCATAGTATATAAAGTAAGTAGTTGCTCCAGGAATTAGATTAGTTTATACTAACTAGCAGACAGAGATAAAACTGCCCAAACGTTACGTGAATAAATTAAAATAAAGGCATTTGTTAAGTGTTACTCTTGGTTACGGATAGAAAGAAGCTTGTAAGAGATCCGTGGCCAATTTAGTATTTGCTTGAGGGGTCCGCTCTTAACAAAAGTTGAAAACCACTAGTCTAAAACATCGTCTTATAAAATAATTGTCATATCCCAAACAAGGGTGGTAATAAGAGCAATTAATGATAGAGGTTATTTTTAACGCGCCAGTCTAGCGAGCGCATCAAGGGTGAGGATCATTAATCGTCAAATAATACCCAAATAAATAAAAAAAAATAGGAGTTAAATTTCGATAAGCATAATTCTTTACCTTTTTTTACGGGTGTATTTCGATTTTAGGTAAATGTTATTGTTAATATTTGAATGACAAAAATATGTTAATAGTAGGAGAGCTAGTAAACCAACCGACTCCCCCACAAGGCAAGAAACTTTTTAAATAATAATTTACTATCGGTCATTATGAAAGTACCGTTCTGGCAGCCATCCCCCGGGTACTTCATCATCTCTTAAAATTTTGAAAATGCCAAAAAAATTGTTTTTAACTTGCTTCCACAAAGCTAAAATTTTGATATGACTTAATTTACATATGTGTAAGTCAAAAAAAAAATTAGAACCTATTTTGATGGTTACAAATATGTGCCAGACGATAGTAAAGATTTCGTCGGGATATAACCTACTCCCACAAGGCTAAAATTTTAAGGGCATATTCTTTCAAAGTCGGAAAAGTATATTTAAATTGCCAGACTATTCTGATGGTTGCAAGGGTCTTCCAGACCAGTATATGATAATCAGGGGGCTCGACGAGAGTACGAGCGCAACAGACTCGTATGAGCTTTCATGTGAAAAAGAGAGGATATACCTCTTGTGTATTGGATATTTTAATGGAAAAAGTGATCCCGATGAAATTCTGAGGCATATTTATGTGAGTCAGTGAGATGAAAGTACTGTAGATAAGATTTGCGTACCCTACTAAACAAACAAACTGAATAAAACTAAAGAATTTAGGAAAAACATTCTTAACTTATTATTAATTTTTAACCACAATTTATGCTCTTGAATACTCTAGAAATACTTGAATTTTTTTGCCCAGCAACAAAAACGCGAGAAAAAATCATTATTTACGGAAACTCTCTAGGAGCGCCCTGACTATTATACCCTGTTCTGGAAGACTCTTGCAACCACCAGAAAAGTCTTGCAGTTTAAATATACTTTTCCAACTTTTGAAAGAATATGCTCCTAAATTTTTAGCCTTGTGGGAGCAGGTTATTGCCATCCCGACGACAATTTTACTATCGTCTGGCACATACTTGTAACCATCAAAATAGGTTGTTTATTTTTTTTTAACTCACACATATGAAAATTACATCTTATTGAAATTTTAGCTTTGTGGAAGCAGGTTAAATTTTTTTTGACTTTTAAGAATTTTAAGGGATGATAAAGTAACCAAAGGATACCTGCCAGAACGGTATTTTCATAATTTGACTGATAGTAAAATAATATTTAAAATTTTTTTAGCTGTGTGGGAAATGGGTTAGTCGGATGGTTCACTGGCTCTTGGACTATAAGTACAGAATTTTAAATCAAAACAATATGCTGCAAAATCATTTATTAATAGAAAATAAAACGTTGATAAGAAATATTAATGGCTGATTTTGTATATATTATACTCATAAATAAATGATCACCGAAAAATAAATTAACTCTTGTATAAGCTTTACAAACGTAAAGAATCAACTTGTCCAAAAATTCATTTTTATAACGTTTTTACTAAAATATGAAAATGTTCTGAAAGGGGACATAAATTTTAAACTTTTGTACCTTTTCTGTGTTTGCGAAAGAACGGCATTGGCATTCCGAAGAATTATTGACATGAAAGGTCTAGGCCAGATGAACATTACGAAAGGGTTATTGAGTTAGAGTTTTATTCTAAAAGTTGTTTGCTTTGGCGAATACATATTTTTGAATTGTAAATTAGTATCGCTTGTATTTGAAGCTTTATTTTTAGAGTTGTTTGTTTCAGCGAATAGACATACAGTTGAGTTAAATAAAGTACACAATATTGCAATGGAATTACAACAATACATGTCTTTTAATAGGGTTGTAAACAGAATTTAATGCAAACATAATTTACAAGCGTTTATTTATACATTTTTATACAGGGCCTGGAATATTGTAAATATCTTTTAAGCCGATCGTATTTTTTTAAAGAATTAATAACTAATTTTAAAAAAGGTATGAAATTAAAAATGTTATTCAGTTTATAAAAGTATACAGAAATAGTCAAAAAATGTTAGTAACTTTGTTATTTTAAAAGAATAATAAATATCCGGTAAATATACCGGATCAAGACAATTTAAGTAGTTTAATTTCGTTCTTTAAAAATGACAAAATAATATAAATTTAAAGTTTCTTAAATTAGCAGTAAATTTTCTGAAGTATTTATGATGTTTTTTTTTAAGATAAACTGAATTTAAATGTGTCATATATGTTACAAATAAAAAAACAAAATACACAAAAAAGTTATTTCGTTGTGTTACAGGATAACTTAATAATATTATTGCATAATCTAATTGGACTATAGAAACCAATTTAGTCATATACATTTTAAACGATTTATTTGGTAAAATTACCATAACAAAAAAAATAAATAAACGGCCAAGAGCAGAACAATAAGTATTAAGTCAAAATATAGAATTACGCGGAAAAGGTATATACTTCCGGCGACTAGTCAGAAAGCGGAGTGAGAAAAAAAGGGTATATACCTAAAACAGCGTTGCCAAATACAGGCAAGGGGGAGAACCCTCCCCAGCAGGGGTGAGCAATATTTAGTTATATTTAGATGTAAAAGTAATATCTACTTTTAAGGTTTTTATTTTTAAGTATATTTTTATATTTGTTACGAAGAATTATAATTATTTTGGGTTTTTCTTTGTTGCCTGTTGATAACAATATTTTGTCATAGTTATGATGTCAATGTCAATAAAAATTATTGATAAAAGTCAAATCAGGTTATTTAATTACCTTAATATATTTGGCTAAAATAACACGTTTCTACCTTTGGGAAACATAATAACCTAAAAATAATAACAATATTATTATTATTAATTAATCGAAAGTTTTTGCGAGTAACTAAAAATTAAAAGACGATCAGAGAAAAAAATTGATGGCAAAAGCTCGACGCCATAAAGTGTCCTAATAATCCCATAGTTTAGAACAGGTCAGAATTAAAACACTATTTTAAATTGTTTGCTAATATTTTTTGAATTAAATTTTTCACAAAAATTTTAATTACAGTCAAAATCTGCATAAAATCGTCCAAAACTGTTTTCATTTGAAAAATTTTTCATCTTGTATACTAAACGAGTAGCATTACATATGGGCCGAATTTGGGACACACTGTATTTGAAAAAAAATCGATTGTATAGGATTAACATTGTGAAATCTACCCAATCTGCAAAATTGTCTTTTTTTGTAACGAAATTGTAATGCAAAATTATTGTGCGAAAACTATCGAACGGATTTCTACAAAATTTGGTACGATGTTTTATTATAGCATTGAGTTTCTTTTGACCAAGTAGAAATGTTCTCAGAGAAATTTAAGGGTCCAAAAATCCATGCGAGTAACTACATTTTTTTTGCTATTGCGCAAGAAGCGTAATACGTTTTGCGATGTCTAGCTAACTCTATTTTATAGGAAATTTATCTAGCTAACTTCTCTCTTCCTGCAAGTTTTTTTACCGCCTAAAATAGCTTTTTTTTAAAATTTTGTTTATTTTAAAAGTGTTCCGGAACTTTCTAGGAAAAAACATATCCCGATTTTTGTCGTGTGTATCTTTCTAAAGCAAAAACAGGCCTGCCATTTCGTACCTCCGACAACTCTTGTTCTTTTTTTTTTAGTAAGTCTTGGTCTATTATATCATTAAATAATGGGACGTTTGCATATCGATTTGTAGTTAAACGGTTTTTATGGTCATTTATCAGCGTCGGTTTTCAATTTGCTATAATAATAACCAACAAATGAAATTATGAATATGAGAGAGTTTCTTATGAGACACATATACGTTTTTTTAAAAATAATTTTATTATTGCCATTTAATTTTCGTAATAAAATTTTTAAAAATACAAGTGTGTAAAAGTACATCTGCAAGCTTTTGCTTGTTTGACATATTTATTTACCTTATTTTGTAGAGATAATATATTTAGACACATCTTCTCAACTTTTTTTATATTTCCAAAAAAAAAAATCAGAATATCTCATTTCGAAGGCACTAACAATAAGCGGGTCAAGTTATATATTTTTAAAATATTTCTTTTATTTTGTTAGCTTTATTACTTTTAGCTTCAAATTCACTCAATGCTATTTTAAATACAGGTGAAGATTTGTAAAAAAAAATATTTCTCCTTTATAATGTTTATATTAGCAGTCCATTCAGAATTAATAGTTTTAAAATATAATTAATTTAAATTAATTATAAAATATATTTTTCTTCGACTGGCACTAAAAGTAACATATTTTTTACTGGTTACTAGCTTTCAAAATAAAATATTTTTTATGCAATGAGGAAAAGCCACAACCAGTGAGAAAAGTAATTTGCTTTTAATTGCTGTATGAAATAGTAGAAACAGGACTTTAATTTGCGACATTGACATTATCTAGCAGCTTGTGGCAGTTGGAGGCGCATAGCAAAGATTAAACAAAAATGAATGTATCATACCTCGGCGAGTGCCATATTTATTGCAAACGTCAGTTGATTAACTATTATATTATTAAAAAATACTTATATATTTTTTTGTTTTGCACCTTAGCCCATAAAATGTTAAAACCTCGGAACTTAGCGACTGCGTATAAAACTTAAAATAAACTATTGAATTTAATAGTTAATATCCTCCATAAAAATGTTTACCCCTTAAAAATTGTCACTTTGTCCGAAAAATGTAACTTTTTTATAAATAAAAACAAGATGTACAGCTGCGCGCACTTACTCTCGCTACCGTATGCGACAAGCATGAGATCGAGAGAGAGGTGACGATATTTTTCTTGGTTATTCTTAAAGCTATAATTTATTAATAATTAATAAAAAATAATACTTAAATAATAAATAAATTAATAATTACAATAAAAAATAATAAATGTTATTTACAAATATTAGTGAAAAATAAAAATATTGTGGTTTAGCTGGAAGTATATCCATGTCAATAATTTTGAATAAAACCCTGCTTATTTTTTAAAGAGTTACATAGGGCTAAAAACTGTCTTGTCATATTGTGTGTGTGTGTGTGTGTGTGTGTGTGTGTGTGTTGTATTGTCAATATATATGTGTATTTAATAAGTAAAAGTATTTTGTACCTAAAATATACTTATAATGTGTATTAGTCTACACTTCAATATACGAGTTCTAATTTCTACAAAAATATGTAGTTGCTTTTTTGATCATAACTTGCTTAATTTTTAAGTGTTAAGTCCTACAAAAAAACATTTTGTAGGCTTTTTCAAGAGCTATAAGGCCAAACTTATTATTTTTTAAACCTTAGTTTTAAAATGGTTGGGGTTGATAGGGGTTAAAAATGTGGCTATTCACGAACACATTCAAACTTTAAACGGCCATATCTCACTCAATTTTTACCCTACAGTAAAACAAAAACAAAACAAAATGTTTAGTTAAGAAAAACCTACAATTTTGTATTCTACAAAATACATAAGGATAAAAAAAAATCAATAAGGATTTTTAAGTTATTTTGAAGAAAAGGCTTTTTTTTTCAAAATTACAAAAATGTCTCTTTTACTTTAAGCTCAATTTATTTTTTTTAAACCTTTTACACTTTAAACCTGTCAAACTTCCTAACCATATTTACAAATACATATATAAAGTGAATTGTGAAGTGCCAAGATTATTTTCAATTGGGGTGGTAATTAGGGGGTGATTTTCACATTTTTTTCATTCAAAAAAATAGAGATAAACTTTATTTTGGCCATAACTGGCTTAATTTTAGTGTCAGAAACCTTTATAAAAAAATTAAAAAATGTATTTTCAAGTACTTCAAAAATGTTTTATGAGCTTTTCCCGAGAAATGCATAA
The DNA here is from genome assembly GCA_019359885.1 of Listronotus oregonensis. Lineage (NCBI taxonomy): Eukaryota > Metazoa > Arthropoda > Insecta > Coleoptera > Curculionidae > Listronotus > Listronotus oregonensis. The sequence continues at coordinate 5,988 of JAHBCN010022935.1, read as the reverse complement.
TTTTTGGTCATATTACGTTGAAACTTTTAATTTTGGCATTTGACGAATAAGAACGAATTTCAACAGGCGTTTGTATTGGGTTCACCATTGTTGTATTTGGTTTATAAGCTATATTTTTGGTATAAATGATTTTTTTCAATAAAGTGCTTACTTTTCAAGTTATTTGAGAAAAACCGTCTAAAAATATATATATATATATATATATATATTTTATATATATATATATATATATATATATATATATATATATATATATATATATATATTATATATATATATATATATATATATATATATATATATATATATATATATATATATTTTTTTTGGTTAAAAAAGTTAACATTTTGAATTGCGAATAACTCGAAAAGTAATGCCTTTTGGAAAAACTTTATAGAAAAAAAGTTGTTTAGAATTAGTCAATTTATCCATTACCGAACTTATTTTTGACAAAAAAAGGGAAAAAGCACACCTCGGTAAAATTACAACTTTAAATAAGAGAGTAAGTAGAATCTAAACCAACATTTTCATGCAAATCGGTGCTGTCTGGGAAAATCCGGAAGGAAACTGGTCATTGACTGGACTATATAGGTCTTGTATTCAGCCGAAAACCCTGGCGCCCGCCCCTCCACTCTTTCTTTTGCACCGGTCCCCTAGAAGTTTGACTATTTTGTATATTTGTTACTGTATTATGTCTGGTAGAATGTTTATATATTTTATTTATTAATTTAAAATTAAAAATATAAATTATTTAAGCAAATAAAACCATTTACTTAAACATTCATTGGAATTGTTTATAAATATTTAAAAAATTAAAAGCAACTAATTTTGTAATGTTTAGTAGAATATAAAAAATAATATTTGAAATTTTTTTTTGACAGTCCCTGGGTTCCTAGGTAAAAATCTAAGGTACTCCTCAAAAAAATGGTCGTTAAAAAAGTATAATGTGCAACATGTAAGAAAAGCACATTTTCCACTAGCTAATTTGCGTGGGAAAAGTTAAACTTTTCCCACTTGTTGCACAATATACTATTCTTATAATTTGGTCTTTCTGTTTTCACTTTGAAATGTTATTAATTTTTTTTTAATATTTTATAAAAAATATTGCTTTAGTACCAGTCCTATGCCATATCTAATTAGGATTAAAAAACCATTTAAAAATAAAAAACAATACATAACTTTCTTTAATAAACAACATTATGTATATTAAAAAAACGTTAATAAATAAAAAACTGTGATTTTTGTTTGGCTAGGCCAAACGTACCCAAGTGAATGGTTTTGGTGGGTGCTCGTACACCGACAAATGTCGATATTGACTAATTTTGCACTTTCAAAATAACATATACACCAACTACTCAATAATGATGACCTACTTTTGCAGATATAAATTTAAATACTGGATGGATATAAATTTCTGATTTTGTAAATTTGTAGCGAACTTTAACTGAACTAACTTTAATTTATTTGTTATTTTCCCATGACCTAGACCCTACGTCTGCCAAACTTTTAGAACTATTTTCGCCATTGCCAACGAGAATGTATTAATAGTTTTTATGTCTGCATACTTTTGAAAAATATCCATACCAAAATAATACCTACGTCTAACTAATTTTCTTGACACCTTGGAATAATCAAATAACAGACATTTATAATAAATTTTAAAAACTTCAAAAGTGGTTTTTCATATAGAAGCTTTTAAATATAAAGAGTGTCTAGAAAATATGTATACAAAGTATGATGACAGGCTTGTGACGTTAATATAGTTGGCTTAATGCTAGGTTTACCTATAACAATATTTGTGATCATCTGCCAGCCCAAAAAAAAGGTTCAAATCCGCAACTCTCAATGGTTTTCCATTGTATAGTTTTCTGGGGTTGGAAATTGCAATTCTAAAAAATGGTTTGTAAAGGCCCTACCTAATCAAAACCTTTTTTGTCTCAAAAACGTACAGCTACTAAAATTACTTATTAATATTTTATACAGGTATCATACATCAGATAACGCACTGCGGGTAAAGACAAAATTAAAATTCAAGTTTCGTAAAAACACTAATTAATTAAACTATTGTCATACCCCAATGGATAATGAATTTTCATAGTAAAATAAAGAATCGTGTGTCATATTACATTAAGTAAAACTAAGTGGAACAAGCACTAACGTGAAAAATAGGATGCAGTTCAGAAAGAGATATAAGCAGTTTGGGATTTTGAAAGGTATGCATGTAAGCTGCATATTCTGCTTTGGGGACGATTCCGTAAAGTTTCTAATGGCCTTTTCCTTTTAAGATCTACTTCGTGCAGTTGTCAATGTTCTTATTAAAAAAAATGTTACCTGCACTTTGTGTCTTTTAAATAAAAGTATTATATAACACATGTTTTGTTTTGTATAATTTCTTAATCTGTAATAAACCCTCTTTAGCAAAACTACGGTTTTTTGAATTAATAAACACTTAAACGTAAATAGGCGTGAATAGAAGTATGCGGAAAACACAATATGTGGGCAAGTAGTATACGGAAAAAAGTAAATGAACTTCTCGTTTAAGCACCTACCTTGGTGAAGTATTTGGAAAGTGACAATATATTATTTTAAATTATATTTAAACAAATTATAATTTAAAAAAATAATTTAATTTAATGTAGTGTTATCATTTGTATTATTTAAAAACAAAGACCTACAGGTGCAAAGTTAGTGTATAATATTTAAAAAATTATAATATGAAAAATGGGGCAATGCTACCTTTAAAACAGTTTGTGAACTAACTAAACTGTTTCAAAGGTAGCATGCTTTGCGTTGTTAATAACAAAGACGTTTTTAACTACACAGCAAAAAAAAAAAAACAAAAAACGTGGACCAGAGTTTCAATGCACCTTTGAAACAGTTTGTAAATTAACCAAATCGTTTTAAAGGTAGGATGCTTTGTGTTGTTAAGAACAAAGACGTTATTAACCATCATATTATGTCCTTCCACCAATTGTTCCCATATTACTTGATGCTGCTAGATAACTTCAGTTCCGATAAAGATTTAGATTTTTTTTACATATTTTTGTGTTGCTCCCCAGAAAATAATAATTTTGTTACTGGTTTAACAAACAAAAAACTACATCTAAAACTCTATTAATATCAACATGCTTGGCAATTTTATTTCGTGATTTTTGATAATTGTGATGTGATCTGGCAATTTTTTTTCGTGACTTATTTAGAGACCTTTAATCTAATTTAACGAAAGGCACTAAACTTTTATTTTATATATTCTGGTTAGGTCGAAACACATGTTAGATAAATTCTGGATAAAAATATACGAAACAAGAACCTAGTGCTTTTCGTTTGGTTAAAGTACTAATGATTACGTTTCATCTAGAGCTGACGTTAAACTCAGTTAAATTATTATAAATGGATATTGTAGTACCAACATATGAAAATATTTGAAATATAACTATTACTATTTAAAACCCTACAAACAGTTTTATTAGATTGCCACCTGTGTTAAATAAAAACGTACGGTTGGCCCAATGGGCATATAATATACCTGATAAAAATTGTTATGGAACATTTACGGCCGAGTAATGATCACGTTGTTAAATTTAGCAATGGACTTAGCAATTGTTAAAAGTTAACGGTTTAGAATGTTTAACAAAACGTCATTGTCAGTGTTATTCAATAATTTTAGTAGGCAACCTGTCAAAATATGACATTTTGTTTAACATTTCAAACCGTTGTTAACTTTTAACAATTGCTAAGTTAACAACGGTTTAAAATGTTTAACAAAATGTCATATTGTGACAGGTTGCCTACTAAAATCATTGAATAACACTGACAATGACGTTTTGTTAAACATTCTTAACCGTTGTTAACTTTTAACAATTGCTAAGTCCATTGCTAAATTTAACAACGCGATCATCACTCGGCCGTTAATGTACTAAAACGTAGTTTGGCGAATGACCAAAATATAGTTTAAGCACTTGTTACAAACGAAAAACGCATAGTTCTACAAAACCGAAGTGAAGTAAAAATGGTTTTGTTTATAGCACAATATTATTATCGGAAAAAATATATATAAGATTTTTTTGCTGATTACTATAAGGATGTGACAGTAGAAATATTTGAAAGATGGTATTCCAAGCAATAAATGTCAACTCGGTAATTATTATAATAGTCGCGACTGTCAAAGAAAATATTAAAAATTACCCACAACTAACCGCATTATTTTTAAACACCCATATTATTTGGTAAACAAACACATTTTAGTGATTAAAGTGACACCGGAAATATACCATAACAATGTATATAAAGTATCCGTGCATCATATATTATTATGTTTAAATTTATTTATTTTTTAATATTTACATATAGGGTAATTTATAACTTAATAACTTACTTCGAAAGTTGTAAAAAAAGTTAAACTACTTTATAAAGCACAATACCACTCAAAAAGACAAATCAAAATCATAATAAAAGGATACGTTTTGCTGACTCAAAACTCGGCAATTTAAATTTTGCAAATAGTAACGCGCAAAAATATTTTTTTGCAAAATAAATCAATAGCACTTTAATTAATTTACGGTAAAAAATAGAGTTTTATTGAATTTAATAAAAAATTAAGTACTAACATACATATAGCTACCATAGTAATACTCAAAATGTTGTTCGCTGCTATATCTATGCTCAGTTAATCTATTTTTGGCGCCCTTATTCTACGTTTTTTTTGCAAACTGTTAACATTATTACTGAGACAATTTAACAATATTTTGTTATGTGTAATTTAGCAAGGTAAACTTCATCTTTTAAAAGCTTCCTGAAATCATAGTCGCATAGGTTTATATCTCATTGCGCCCTTCTAATAATTTAAACTTTAAAAACACAATTTTAACAGACGAATTTTAAGGACACTTAAAATTTAATAAAGCGAACACATAACTTCTAAACCAAAAGCACCGTAAAAATACATATTTCATAAATTCGTAGTACATACCATTTTATGAAGTCAGTAATTTAGTGTGGCGATCGTTGATTGTTAAGCACTTGATTGCGTTTACAATTAATCTAACTACTAGCTACAAATTAAACTTTTTATACCCATTATATATATATATATATATATATATATATATATATATATATATATATATATATATATATATATATATATATATATTTTATATTTTTATTTTTATATATATATATATATATATATACCGGGTGACACAGCGGACATGTAACAGCCCAGAACTTTTTTATGTTTTAGAATTAATTTTTGAAAATTATGGGATGCACCTATCATAAGGACACATTTTTCACTTTCGGTTTAACGGGAAGTAACCCTAAATTGTAAATTTTAAAAAGCATCCTGTATATATTTTTAGCCGACCTGATCCGCCTCAAAATTCTCTTTTTAACCATTTATCTCACTTGTAATTTTGTTTCAAAATGGCTGCCAAAATCAATTTTTTTCACAAAATTTTAGTATGTGACAATTACAAATTATTAGCATCTAAAAGTTTTTAAGATGTGAAGAATAAGGTATAAAAATATGAATGATTTTGTTAATTTTTATTTAAATCATAAAAGTTAGAAATAGAGGTTAATTTTTTAAATTTTTGAAATGTATTGTTTTAACGCCTTATATCTCAAAATTAAAAATGAAAAACTTTTATTTTTGTTTAATATAATTTTAGATAAAACAAGTAGGGAGAGATAGCGGGTTTTGCGCCCACCGTCCACCGGTGGAGCTTATCATCTTAATATCTCTGACGTAATTAAATATTTAGAAATCTTGTGTGACGCGTTATTTAGGGCGTGGCCAATACTATCTGTCAAATGTCAAATGTCACCTGTCAAATGTCAAATGTCATCTGTCACCTGTCATATGTCAAAAACCACGTGACTTGAAAAATGGCCGCCATGTGTAAGATACTTGTGCTAAGATTTAAAATTGATTTGCGCAAACGCGAAAATTTTAAGTTATGCCGTTCGGACCGCTGTCGGCTAAAA
>JAHBCN010022934.1:0-12983 GCA_019359885.1 Listronotus oregonensis | reverse complement strand
AAAATGTCATTTGCCTGGCCAACAATTTTATAGCAATATTTGAAAAAAGAAGGTAAATATTGGAAAAGTTAAAATAAATGGCAAAGTATTAAAAATAGGTATATGACATAATTAATAAAAGTTGTGGGTTTTTGTAAGATCTTTCAGAAAAAATAATAATATATATGGTGCGCCATTTAAAAAAATCGAGATTTTTCAGTTTAAAATGATCCAAATATATTCGTTTATTTTGAACACCCTGTAGCATCTAATTAAAATTCCGTTGCATATATCTTTTACGTGATCTTCGAATAACGCTAATATCAAATATGAGTGATCTACCTTCAAAAATAATGGCGCTATCGTAATTTTTTGCAAGTGTGAAAATTATTTTCTTTTTAGAAAAATTGAAATATTGGAAAAACTATTAGGTTTAGGTATGCATTATTATTAATAAAAAAGTTGAAGAATTTTAAAAGGAATTCAAAACAAAATTTAAAAATAGGGTGTTTCATTTAAAAAAATGTATGTTTTATTCGTCACGCTTTTTTGAGCCATCCTGTATACTTTAAAATAATTTTAAATTGTGCATCCTAAGAATCTTTACATCTTTTGTATTTACTATTTTCTCATAACTTTTGAAACCAATGAAATAATGAACTTTATTCTATCGTTGTGTACTATCTGCATTTTGAATTAAAAATTTGTTATGATGGAAATGCATATTATGGTTTTCCGAGTGGTTTTCAATTTTCTGAAATTTAAGTACTTTAAGTACGTAGATATGAATTGGCGTAATTGGTGCGCAAATTCGTTAATATTTGATAATGGAGAAACTAAAATTGTCGTTCGATAGGCTGATTTGTTTGATTTAGGACGAAATTATTATAGGTATATAGTATACAGTTAAACTTGTTTGTGGCGTCAATATAATGACGTATAATTGGAACTCCTGGGTATAACCAAACTAACCGGTACTAATCAAAAATGTCTAATAATGTTTTAATTATTTTTTATAATTCCTTATTACCTCATGTACTTTCACACATAAACGTAAGTCACTCATTGATTCTTCCAAATAAAAATAAATCACATAAAATGAAATATTTTATAAATTCAACCGTCTTGCGATTCGTTTCACTGTCATAAATAAGTAATGTAATTTTTAATCAGTTAATTACTTCATAAATCCGTTTATAAACGCTAATTAATTTTAATCTGTGAGTTATTTAGCATTTATATTAATAACGAAAATTATACACTATACAGTCGTAAGGCTAAAATTAATTGATAATATAGGCTTGGCTGCATAGCAATTTGTATAATTTTAATCATGAGCCTATTTTTAAAGTATGGTCAAAAATATTTTAATATGGTATAGTTTGTCTCAAAGTATACCGTGTTAGCTTTTGCCTTCATTTATGGATTATATCTGCCGACAACAATAAAACTGCGGATCGGTAGGTATTAAAGGACAGAACATTAGGGACGGACTCTAATAACATATAAAAATTTATAATTTATTGTTTATTTAGGTAGGTATAATCATAAAATTACATTAAAAAATTAAATACATGCAAAGTTTTAATAAATTTATAACTATATTATCTACACATAATTACATTTTTAATCTAAATATCTAAATCTAATTCTGTTTCACTTTCAGAGTCATCACTGAGATTAATTACAATAGGATTTATGTTGTTTTGTATCGAAATGTAAGAATCCTTAATTTTTATAATGTTAGTAATTTTTTATCAAATTACAAAAGTTGCGCTTTTTGTAACTGAATTCAAAATAAATATTATTTTTTAACAAATATTTCTGGATTTTAGTTATTGAACTTGATGAAGCTGGTGCTATGTGTAGCAGACGGCTATGGTAGCTTGCGTTATCCATGACAATAACATTGTTATTTGGAATATTTTTTAAAAGATAATTTTGAAACCAGTTTTCAAAAAGTTTTGCACTTGTATCCTCATGACAGTCCAAGCTAAAATCCTTAATATTCTTTGCAGACAACAGCAAGCAGTTTGGGACAATTCCGTATTCTGAACCAGCGTGTATTATGGTAATGCGTTTTCGTTTATTTGCAGGTGCTTTAGTCTGACAGTTTTGACTGGAATCGACCCATTTTTTAGATACTGTGTCGGTGTGTATCGAACCGTGTTTCATCAAAGTAAATTATGGATCTGTTTTCTAACCTATATCTTTTATTTTCTTGAAGGTAATTAAATCTCAAAGTACGTAATCTGTGCGATTCCATTACTACTTGCCTTTTGTCTATTTTGCGGTATTTATTTGCCACTTTACAAACAGCTCTATGGAGGGTGGCACGGCCAATATTTATATTAGTTTCGTCTTCATCTAGCTTTTTTTTCAGTTTATTTAAGGTAGGAACAGCTCTGCTTTCATTAGGACAATATATTTTCCTTCTTATCAGGTCCTGATCACTATTGTGTATACGGTGAGATTGAAAATTACTACGTTTTTTTCTTTTGTTCAATTCTTCACTAAAAATAATATCCCTTATCGATGATATTGGAGTTTTTGTAAGTAGACAGGTTTCTTTTAAAGCTTCTTGTTTAATTAGTTCTGTACTGATTAAAGTTTCATACACATTTTTCACAACCTGTTTTGCATCTAATGACAAATGATTTCGACACGACATAGTTATATTCTCGTAAAACAACTTTTTCGAAACGCACAGTAAAAACGGTTATTCAACACTGCCACTAAAATATTAGCCGAAAGATTTATATACCTAAGGGTCAATACTCAAGAAATACCTGGCCCTCCCCTGCCATTATGAAATAATGGGTTTATCCAATAACAATAGGTAATAAAATCGTTAAAGGTTTATTGGGGTATTGTCCGTCAAAAGCCACAGCAATATACTTTGAGACACACTATACCTTTGGTAATAAAATGCAAATATTTTAATGCTGAATAATTTTCATAACAAAAACTAAGCTTGGCATTTGATATCATCCATATCACAGCGGCTAGCTCATAAGGTTGAACATAAATTTTCTCAAGAAGATACTCTGTCGTTTTCGTTTTTAATGATTTCTAGATATTTAGTATTTTATCTGTTGTTTATTTTGGTATGTACATTGGAAATTAATATTTGTTACATTACTTATTACTTATTACATATTATGTTTATATTATTTGTCCTTTGTGTATGTTTACCGAGACTGTTGTTAACCTAGTGAGGTAGAAATTATTTTTCCTGTATTTTTGACAAAGGACCAAAATAATTTAGTGCCAATTGGAGCAAAACAAGACTTCATTTTTTATGTGATTGAAAAAAAAACTACTATATTTCGATTGTTTTGCTTGTTTGCATAACATAAAACATAACCTCAAAATGTATGGTGTATGACAGGTGCCAAGCCGTGATCTGAGTAACCAAAGGAAGCAGTTTATAATTGTTTGATAGAGTTTAGGGTAAGAAGTAAAAAATTAATTAAGGTGATTTAAATTAGGGTTGTAAACCCCCGGGAAGTAGGGTTTCTTCATGGTGGCTACTCTATCCTGAGGGCCAGTTGTTGTAAAAGCAGAGTTTGCAGTTATTTTAGGGAAAATTTAATAAATGTACTCTGCTTAACATACAAAACACCATAAGATCTCAGGTACCAAAAACAAAATTATTTAACCCTAACAAAAATACAAAAAAATCAATTAAACATTTTTTGTGAATATATCCCACCAAAGACACTAATGTACAATAAAGGCCAAGTTCCTATCCAAAAATTTCGGCCTCTTAAAGTACTGGGATCTAAAGTTCTGTCCACAATTTTGTTCCACTTTCGATTTTTGGGTAGTACCTTGATCCTTGTTATAGGTAAGTGTTTTCGGTGGGATTTCCTTTTTTTCTAAGTTCAATGAATAAAAACAATGGGAGGATCTTATGCCTGTTGTTTTTCTCGGTAGACTTTGCTCTTTAGGTAGAACCCAACCATTAGACTGAGTAGGAAGTGTGAAAATTGTTCATTTTAATGTTTCTTAAATCCCGCCAAATCTGGAGTCTAATAGGTAAATGTGGCAATTTTCTTTGTTTAGTGAATAACATTCTGCCTGCCTTGTAAATTCCAATAAGATTATGACCTCAGAAAGTCAGGTTCAATCAGATTGCAAAATTCTAAAATACCTCCTAAAAATACGATATTACGGCCCTCTTAAAGGCTTTCCCAGTAAAAATGTGCAGTTTTTAAAATTTTTTCTTAACTTGTGTTTTAAACACTACTTATATACCAAATTTTAAGTTTCCCTTTCCTCGGGAAGTGCCCCATTATTTTCATGAGTCAATCGGTCAGTCGGTTAGTAGTTAACTCTGCAATTTTTAAATTCGAATATCTTAGAAATCACTTGACATAATTTTCTCAATTTTTTCACAGGTAATTAAGAGTACTTATGTACTAAATTTTATACCTTTATGTGAAACGAGACCGAAGTTATAATATGGGAAAAATATACATTTGTGCGGTAGGTCGGTTTGGCCTGGCGCACTTCCATGCGCCTAGATACATTTATACAGTGTGGCCAAGGTTCTAAGCATGGGAATCTCAGTACCTGTCGCAGGTACATCATAGGTTAAATTAGGAAAAAGTTGTGTTTTTTGAAGCTTTGGAGTTCAACTTTTTTTTTAAATTACATTTGTAAGTTTATTTAATATCTCCAAAACAGAGACCGGCTCGTCACCGAAACGTTTCTTTTTTAAATTTTAATGGGTTTTTAAGTTTCCTTTTTAGGTGATGTAAGGGTTCGTATGGGTCAATTAATTTTATGTTCTCTGTAAGTGCACATACCTATACCTTGGGACCTGATGGACCGAAGAAGTCCCTTCTTACTAGTTTGGCGAATTACCCAAAAAATACTTGGTAATACATTAATTCACCCTAACAGTATAGAACGTATCTATGTTTTCAGTAGTCAGTATAGTCTGAAAGTATACCGTGTTAGTTCTTGCCTTCATTTATGGAGTATACCTGCCGACAGCAATAAAACTGCGGATCGGTAGGTATTAAAGGACAGAACATTAGGGAAGGACTTTAATAATATAAAGATTTATAATAATATATTGTTTATTTGGGTAAGTATAATCTTAAAATTACATTAAGAAATTAAATATATGCAAAGTTTTAATAAATTTATAACTGCATTATCTATACATAATTACATTTTTAGTCTAAATATCTTAATTTAATTCTGTTTCACTATCAGAGTCATCATTGAGATTAATTACAATAGGATTTATGTTATTTTGGATAGAAATGTATGAGTCCTCAATTTTTATAATGGTTGTAGTGAATTTTTTCAGCTCTCAACTGGTATGTTAGTAATTACATTTTTTATCAAATTTATAACACTGGGACTTAAAGTAGGTGTAACATTTTCTGCTCTGATCTTTGATTTTACTTGATTCCACAAATGCTCTGTGGGGTTAAACATACAGTGATACGGATGAAGCCGTAAGATAGTATGCCCAGCCTGTTCAGCCAAATTATCACATAGATATTCTTTTTTAATTGCATATGAATTTAGGACTTCCAAAAGATGCGTTTTTTTGTAACTGAATTCAAAGTAAATATCATTTTCTAACAAATATTCCTGGATTTCAGTTTTTGAACTTGATGAAGCTGGTGCTTTGTGTAGCAGATGGCTGTGGTAGCTTGCGTTATCCATGACAATAACACTGTTGTTTTTTGGAATATTTTTTAAAAGATAATTTTGAAACCAGTTTTCAAAAAGTTCTGCACTTGTATCCTCATGATAATCCAAGCTAGAATCCTTAATATTCTTTGCAGTTTATCCAAGGTAGGAATAACTCCGCTTTCATTAAGACAATATATTTTCCTTCTTATTAGGTCCTGAGTCCTGATCACTATTGTCTATACGGTGACATTGAAAATTACTACGTTTTTTTCTTTTGTTCAATTCTTCACTAATAATAATATCCCTTATCGATAATATTGGAGTTTTTGTAAGTAGACAGGTTTCTTTTAAAGCTTCTTGTTTAATTAGTCCTCTACTAATTAAAGTTTTATACACATTTTTCACAACCTGTTTTGCATCTAATGACAAATGATTTCGACGCGACATAGTTATATTCTTGTAAAACAACTTTTTCGAAACGCACAGTAAAAACGCTTCTTCAACACTGCCACTAAAATATTAGCCAAAATATTTATATCCCTTATGGTTAATACTCAAGAAATACCCTGCCCTTATAAACACATGGGTTTACCCAATATCAATAGGTAATAAAATCGTTAAAGGTTTATTGGGGTATGGTCCGTCAAAAGCCATAACGATATACTTTGAGACAGACTATACCTCTAAATCGATTTACAAAAAATGTTATTTGAAGGGCCCTTTTTAAGTATTGAAAATGTAGCAAAATACACGACCTAAACAATGTTTTTCTTGTTGCTTCAATACTCGCGGATAAAATAGTAAAAGGGGCTTAAAATGGCACAGAAATAACACACAATATGTTTCATATCATGTAATACCCCTTATACTCGTAAAACCTCCATTTGGCACCAGATATGCCACAAACGTAAACACTTTCACAACATAAACATAAAAATGTCAGTAGAGGGTATTAACAAGGCCCTATAGGCAAAATCCGAAACGTTTATCGGCCGGGCATCATTTTACGTAATAATTTCCATTCTAAACCCGTCCGAGTTTGCCCATTAATATCGTCGTGTTGTAATCTGACAACTGGACTCGAAATTGCAAACTATTTTATTTGAAAAGTTTAAATTGACTTCTGGATGGGAAAAGTAAGGCTTCGGTATTGTGTCACGGTTTCAGCCTTCTTTTATTTTAATATTTTGTTCGGAAAATTGAGGACTTAAAACATTATTTCTCTAAAATTTAGGAAAATAAAATAATAGACTAGATAAAAAAATATTTTGCATAACTATCTTAATTGTCTAGCACAAATTAAAATTTTACGCGGAGCTTGTTCATGTGCATTGTAAAGGTATGTTTCAGAAAGTGCCTGAAAAAAAAATAAAAACCTCAACATATTTAGAAATACCAAATACAATATCTATTTACTTGTACATTGCTTTTATACTTAAGACACAATTAAATTTTATTTTTCAAACCTTATTGTCAATATGAATCACAGCTATATATTTTAAACTATATGTATAGGTGCTTTCATAGTTTGAAAGTTTTTTTGGTGAGATTTTTATCCAAAATGTTTACAGTTTGCAATTTGTTTTGACAATTATGTTTACAACTTACTAAAATTAGTAAAAAACTAAATCAATTATTTCCAAAATTTTTATGTATAAAATAAATGCACATACGTATTTCCCTGTTGTTATTCATAAATATATTTTAACCAACGTTTAGCGCTCTTTTATATAGGTTAAGTTAATAGTATCATATAAAAAACACTAAATAATAATATATAATAATAAATAAAAATAAGGACCAAATTCCTAGATTAGATTAGATTAGATTATTTGAGCGGAGATGGCAAAAATGATCTCCACCACTGCAACCTTACCAGATTTATTGTGGTTTCTCCTATCATTTTTTAGAGTACCTTGTCCAGGCCCGTCTTCTTAACTAGACTCCAGAGTCTTGACACTGGCTACTCCATTCATATATCTCGCCGGTTTTGGCTTTTCCTCACCAAGCCTAGTAAACCTAAGCCTACATAGTGCTTTACAGTGGCACCACACATGTACGGCTGTTTCTTTAGCCTCCTGGCAGAACCTACACAGGCTATCCTCCACCAGGCCTATTCTCTCCAGGTGCTTGTTGAGTTTGCAATGTCCTGTTAGTTGACTTACCGTTATCCTTACGACTGTGGCTCAGTAGGTCCGAAGTAAACTTGGCCGAGCAGGTCTTAATGAACTGCTTAGCCTGTCGTTGTCCTGGTGTTTGTACCGGTACCAGCTTTGAAACTCTGTCTACCCAACTCTTAATAGATGCTTTAAAGAGGCATGCCGAGATTTCACAGAATGGGAATGGCTCCAGGCCTATCATTTTCATGGCTGGTCCTCTTTTGGCTAGGTCGTCGGCCTCTTCGTTACCTGGGTGGCCCTTGTGCCTGGTACCAGGTTACAGTAAGTTTGTTTGCCAAGCCGACTTTTTCCAGGACCTGTATATAGTACCCCACTATTTTGGAATTAACTTTTGGAAAACTGATGGCCTTCTCGGTCTCTTAAAGTAGCTTAAAGTACTGAGATCAAAAATTAGACCAAGTCTTTGTATGACTTGTCAGGTTTTGTAACTGATCTGTCTTTATTAAGGCATGTTCTTTTTTTATTCATATGACTTCGTCTAATTTTTTTATTTTAGTATTTTAAGAGGCCAAAATTTTTGGATAGGAACTGGTCCTTATTTTAGATAAGTGTTTTTGATATTATGGTGTTTTCTCTTTTTTGTTAGTTCAAGGAATTAAATGAGATCCTGCCGAATTTTAAATTTTAATACAATTATGATCTCAGAGACTCAGGTTAAATCAGATTGCAAACTTCTGAAAACCCCCCTAAATATACGATATTACCCCCTGTGTTTTAGGGCATTTAGAGTAAAAGTGTGTAGTTTTTAGAATTTTTCCTTTACTTGTGCCCTAAATTCTACTTACATACCAAATTTTAAATTTTTACAGGAAATGCCCCATAATTTGGATGTAAGCCGGTCAGTAGTTAAATAGGTGATTTTCAAAATCGATTATCTCAGAAACCTCTTGACATAAATTTCGCAATTTTTTAACAGGTAATAAGAATACTTATGTGAATTTACATACCAAATCTCATACCTTAATGTAAAACTAAAATGAAGTTATGGTAGGGGGGAAAATACGCTAAAACCTTTCGTGTAATATACACAGGCCTGGCGCACCACCGGCTCCTAAATCTGTCAAAATATTTTAAGGTTGGTATCTTGAAAATTATTAAAGTATGTACAATGATAGCCCGGCAGCTGCAGAAAAAAAGCGCCTCGAATGTGCCTTTGCGCAGATAAAAAAATTGCAGCAAAACAAATTTCACACAAGAAATCCATAAAAACACATCTATGAATATTTGTTTAATTTCATCTTCTCTTTTACAAAAATATGGTTATATGTCGAAGCTACATTGCAGCCAGTGTTATTACTTTAACATCGGGGATACATCATGTGTATTGCGTTTTATTTATTTTTTTATTGATTTAAATAGGATTTTTTTACAAGCAAAAATAATTTTGAATACTTTTTGACTGCATATATATTGTTGATATAATAAACGAGGTCTCGCATTGTTCCGCAAAATTAACTGTACTCATATTAGAAAACACATTTTGCTCTAATCCACACATGCTAACCCTCCAGAGAATTAGTGCAATGTCCCACTAATCCCTTTACTAAAACGCCGACGCCATTAAAAGGGTTGTCAACCCTACGACAACTAACCCTTTTGTATATATCTCGGCACAAATATAAATGGGTAACACTGACCTTGCTAGGACACATATGGGCGGTTAGATGCTGTTTATGTTTCTGTCTGGGTGTATTGCCAAAATCAAGTATTCACCCTTTTGGGGGATGATTATGTAAGTAGGCACGTGGATGATCGTGTGCTTTAAAATCTTGTTAAGAGGATGTTATGTCAAGGAGGTAGTTTTTAAAAGTGTTCACATGTAAATATAAATTTTAAAACGTTCTGCTTTGTTGTGGCGCGTTTCATTTATTAAAAACACATTTCAGGTTCTCGTGCCATATTGAAAATATACCTAAAAAGTACTTTAAAAACCTTATAATTAAATTGAAAAAGCTGTCAACGTTTCGGTGACAAATTGGCCATTGTTTTTAAGTTATAAAAAAATGTTTAAAATTTAAATAATAACTTAAATTATTTAAATTTGACTTTGGAACTTACAGAAATTCTAAAAGCATTTTTTTTATTTTATGACAATATCACTAATGACAAATCGATTTTTTGTCACAGGTATATTTAATATGTTTAAAAAATTAGAAGGATTTCAACAAGTTCATTGATTTTAAGGTTTCCTGAATTTACCAGCCTTAAGCAAACGTAATCATTAGTATCAGAGATTGAAGCTACGCAGCTATTTTTAGTATTGGAAAAGCACTTAATTTTAGGTTATTTTAAGCAAGTTTTCTTTGCTAAAATGCTAAAAGCATTAATTTTATTTAACTTTATTCTGTGGTCATTATCAAACCGTTTGAACAAATTTGCGGAAATCTATGTTTTTAATTTAATTTTTTTTTATATGCGTTTATTGAATGGTCTGAAAGTTTTACCTATTTAAAATTAATCACATTTGCGAGGGATTTTATAAATAACATTTTTTGTATTTTTATCTATATTAAATGGTTTTGTTTTTGTTATTTGACATCTAATAGTGTTTTGCGTTTTATAGATAGAACAAATGTTAAATTTATTGCCTACAGGTCTAGTTTAAAAAAAAAAAATTTGGATGGTTTGTTTTAAGTAAATTTTTTATAAAGTTAAAAAAAACCAAAGAATATTTTAATAATATAAATAATTTTTTGGGTTTTTTAAAGAAAACCCTAAATTTAATTAAAACATCAATTTATTTTAATAAATTATATTTTTAAAACGGTTAGGATATCGAAGTTATCATTATAACCATGCAAGTTTCTATTGATATTTTAATTTTTAGTTTTTTTAAGTGGTTTTTTTTATAAAAAATACTTTGAACAAAAATGGTGAAAGTTCATCTGTGTCGAAATTTGTGTTTGATAATGTTATAGCATTGACTCGTCGGTCTTTACCTCTTACGATTTAATTTTAAACCTAATAAAATATAGATAAATGTGCCACACAGTAAAAATCATTGATTTAAAATATTAGCAGGATGGGCATTTTTAGATTTTGCACTCTATCGTATCTATTGTCTTTATTACCAGTTATCGATAATTTTAGTCGATATACCGATAAATATCCAAGGTAAAGATCCCCTACACCAGGCTCATCTACAAGAAGTCATTATTTTGTATTATAATTTAAAATACCTAAAGAAAATAATGCATTCTTATTATGTACTTAGGGATTTTAATTACAAAGATATTTACAGCAGCTATTAAAAAAATAATAATTACGTTGTACAAGAAAAAGCTAAAAACAGTTATTAATTATGATTGTAATGATTGATAAATTGTTAATTTTATCTTTTGAAACGCAATCTTTGATCTACATTCTAGATTAAGATCTTGTCTAATTTAATAATAAGTTATACAGGCTGTTTATGTAAAGACTTTTACTTCCTAATTATAAAAAACTAGTTATTGATAAATATTAAGTAAACTAGAGATAGAAAAACTTTCAAAATAATAATTTCTTTAAATGTTGATCGATATTTATAAGTACTTTAGTTAGCGTGACCAAAATTTTTATTAAAAAAAAATGTTTAATATGTTGATAAAATGTGGAAAATAAATAAGCCATATATAAAATACCAATCGTAGCTTCACAGTATAATTTATGCCAGGTAGCTTACTATGAATGGCCACAGCCATATCTGAAAAACTAGTAAACATAGATACAACGGGAAAAATTATTTGTTAACAGGGGCTAAAAGGAAATGCTAGTAAGTATTTTAAAATGTGAAGGGGTCAAACAATCATGGACAAGTATACAGTTTTAGTTTTCTTTTGTGTTTTACCCAAAAAAGCTAGGTGTTAAAGAAACCTGCGTAGAAATCTTGTTAGAATTACATTTTTTTTATGGTTCAAACAATTTTTGTCTTGTAAACTACAATTGAGAACTCTACCATGTTTTAAAATAGTTACTAATGCACACAGAAAAGCTAAGAAAAACGGCTTTAGGGAATAATTGGCAATATTTGTGATAAATCATTTTTTTTGTAAAACCTTTTAAAAGAAGTTAAGGCCGTTTTATAGAATTTAAAAAAACCGCCAATGACTTAATGACAATAATTACTAATAAAACTGTAGTGTTTAGTTAACCGTTCTGAAGGGGCTTTGTCCCAGAGTTCTTCACCTTCTTCACGCACGTTTTTTTAATCATCTTCCTTTTTCTTTTATCTCCCGTTCTTACTCTTCGGTGGTCACCGTAAGACCATCAGCTGAGTGCCTAAGGGTCACTGCTCCCTCGTTCTGCTGATAGCAGATAGACCAAGGTTATAGAGCCGGATTCCAGAGAGAATTTGACCATCTGCACCAATACAACAGTAAGTACTTCTAATTCTGGTTTAAGTTTTCTGAAACTGTTTTTCAGTCAGTATAAAATTTTCTTTGGGATACTTACCTCAAGCCTCAAGCCCTGACTAACATCTCTCTAAATAATGTGGTCAACCTAACCTGAATCAAGGGACATGACATATCTAAAGGTAATTATACCGCTGACTCGCTGGCCAGGGCGGTTGCGGGACGAAAACTAGTTGGACCCGTCCCCACCACCGGATTGACAACATCAGCGATTAAAGACATCATTAAAGAATACTCCCATCGACTGTTTACAGGAAAATGGAATGATACCACGTACTGCAACTTCGCAAAAATAATGCTGAGCTATCCAGACAAGTCAAAAGCGAAAAAAAGCCTTATGATGTCCAGAAGAAACCTCCGAACACTAACGGGCCTTCTAACTGAACCTTGCGTGTTACGAGGACACCTATTTAAAATGGGTCTAACTGACACAGAACTATGTAGAGGCTGTGAACAAGAAAATGAGACCGTGGAACACATTCTTTGCGATTGTCCCGCTCTCACATTTGAACGGAACTCCATGATGGGCTCGAACTAACCATTACTGGCCGACATTAGGGAGATTCCACATAAAGACGTCGTCAACTTTTTCAAATCAATAGGTTGGACAACGTAGTAAATCTTCCGCCTACAAGAGGAAGCACAAGGGACCTACTGAGGTCTAGGTGCAGTGGTATATTACCACCCTCTGAACATTCAGATCAGAGATGTGAGATAAAACTACAAACGGAACGTCGGAACTTAGTTTTAGAGCCTACGTAAATTATCT
>JAHBCN010022933.1:7216-20253 GCA_019359885.1 Listronotus oregonensis | reverse complement strand
GATGCATTCCCCTTTTTACTGATTATCCTGAATTCAGGTAAAAGTCTTTATTACAAAGCACCATTTCCGATTCTTATTTTATACAATATGGCCAACAAATACTTTTTACTAAAAAATAATAATATTTACAAATAAACATTTTATTCTATACTTTTTAATGCACCTAAATATTAGCTGCATAAGACGAAAGTTCTACCCAAGCGAAAATTGATGTATATTTTTAAATAATTGTTTTTTTAAAAAAAAAAAATTAGTGTGGACAAAGAATATGTTTAGCAAACAAAATGTATGTTTATAAAAGGAGGGTTATAGCAATTTAAATTCAAATTTAAAAAAAACTTGTTTTTGGGCCAAACAATTTTAAGATAAAAATCCTATTGAGTTTCATTAAAAAAGATTACATTTTATAATTACAGGGTTTTCATTTATTATCTTTTGAAACGAAAAAAACATCAAAAAGTTAAGACAAATTAAATTACTTAACTTGTTTAGATGGAACACCTTTTATTTTTATTTAGAATAAAGGTTTTATTATCCTTTTTCAAAAAATTTGTTTGCTCTTTTTTTCACCCTTTTTAAAATATTTAGGTTTTAATTAAAAATTCAATTGATAGTAAAAATCTGCATTGTCCTGAAAAACAAACAATTTGATTTGTTTATACTTTTTTTTTTAACTCAGTATCTCAATGAGAAATATGGTTTGTGGAAAGGAAGGTATGACACTCTTAGATGGCCGCTCAATAGCGCCGATTTAAACCCCCTGGCTCTATTTTTGTTTGGCTACTTAAAAAATTAAATTATTTTACTTTGTAAGTATATTTTTGTTTAGAACGCGATCAATCGTAAGTTTCGAAAAAACATTTTCAAGTGCAGAGAAAATGGTGAAAGTTACGTTGATTTCTTAACTTCATATTAAATTATTTGTTTTCCAAAGACAATATTGATTTTTACTATAAATTGAATTTTTAATTAAAATCTTAAATATTTTCAAAACGGCTAAAAGAAATTCCAGTAAACTAAATTTTTTTTTAAGGGAATGAATAGACCTTATATCCTAAATAAAAATATACAGGCTGTTGCATCTAAAAAAGGTAACTCATTCATTTTTCTCAACTTTATGATGTTTATTTGTTTCTTTCGTTATTTTCAAGAAATAATAGATAAAAAACTATGAAACTTTTAAAGCAGTTTTTTTCTATCATTTTTAGTTTGCGTTTTATGTGGGTGACAAAATATAAATGAAAACTCTGTAAGCATTCTTATATGGTTTAAATCACAAATTACATAAAAAAAACAGCCTACAGTTATTATTTATACATCTCTTTTACTTGGCTAGGCACCTCTATACCTCCAAAAAAAAACAAAAAATCCCGCCCAAATATTAAGCTCAATGTTCAAAATTTACTTTTGAAAAAACTACATCCCTGATTGGTACATAAAAATACACTAAAATTTTAAAAACATTCAATTTACAGAGACCATATATTAAAAACGTAGCTCTGAAAATTACATGTTTTTATGGAAAAAATATTAGGATCAGAAAAATTCCCACATACTCAAAGAGAAATAAGTAGTTCATATATTTTTCCGTGGTTTTCTGCGTATTTTATCTGAGGTTATACCTATAAAAATTCCTTTTCTTTAAGGCCTGGTTTATGCAGCTTCGTAATCGTACTTTTATTTTTTATGTAGTTTACCTTTGATTGGATGATTTAATACTGTTATCCAATCAGAACCTCAGCTCTTAAAATTAAAAAATAAAATTAGGATTACGAAGCCGCATTATCAACCTAACCTAACTTTTCAAAAGGCAAAAATGATTTTTTTTTCAGAATAATTAAAAATTTTCGTTTTCATGTAAACCTAAATAGCTACACTACAAGGTAGCCATCGGACTAGGGCAAAAGAAAATAAGATTTATACAAGTATAGTCAAAAGTATGTGTATGTATATATACTGTGTCACCTGTATATATACAGGTTGTGCTAAAATTTGTACCTAAAATCGGTTGTCTTGTGCGCTACCTAAAGTATTTTCTTACTTTAAGCGCCTTGTGTGTGTTTTTTTTTCCCGTAAATCTCGTTATACCCTATTTTTAAAATCATTTTGTTTCTTTTCTTCGGGGTATAGAAGGACTTGTGTTCAAATAAACCTTACTTTTCGGTTTAGTTTTAAACGTAGCTTTCGCTCTCGGCGTCCGTAACCAACAGCAACCTGGCCGTTGCGTAAGTAGGTGGCGGTGGTGGGGGCGGCCTGTACATCGGTGGGATGTGAACGGGCGGTAAGTGCCTTAAGGGCGGTGGCCGCCTTGGTGGGATTGGCGGCGAACATAAACTGCAAAAAAATTATTACGTATAATATATATTTTTTGAATCTTTCCTGATCTAGATTAAGATTGGCAACTTATTAAAGTAAAAACTAGCGCCCGAATATTCTATATAGGAGCGTTTTGATTGCGAAACTAAATTTTTAATTTGGTAATTTCATTGTCTAAAAAGTTGCCTCCACCCCGGTTTTTAACAAATTTGGTATATGAGGTTTTTTGGCGCTGATCACGAATCTGAAAATTTTTTTCGGCAACGTTTCGTTTTGAGATATTTATCATCAAAGTTGAAAATCAAACTAACCTCATTTTCACTGTATTCCCCCTTCTTTTTGCACACAATTTATGATTTTTACACTAAATTGGCACATAATATTTTATAAACAACTTTAAAAAACCATTTTTATGTTTATTTTACACCTTTTTTCCATTAAATTGCGAAGCTTCAGTTTCAAACGGGGCGGCCATGTTTGCTGAATAATTTCCTAGTGTATACATAGGCATTTGAAATAAAATGTTGCAATTAAATGGTAAAAGGTAGAAATAAATTTAAAAACAGTTTTTAAAAGGTGTTTATAAAATATTGTGTAAGAAGAAGGAATAGTGTAAATTCAGATGATCCTCATCCCTCGCAACCTTCGAGCATATATTACTAGAGGCAGCCTTGCAACTTGGTCGTGCGAACAATGTACGTTAGAGACAAGGAAGTTTAAAGGTGTATGGAAGCCCAATGCTATGGCCCATTCGATCAAAAAATGTCCAGCCCAGAATGAAAATAACTGTCAGAGTTGGCCCCGCCGATTCTGCGCAATAACAAAATTCCACGAATAATTTAACTGTGCTACTTACACACTGATAAATCAGTGTGAAGTTACCAACACATTATAATTTTAGAGAGCCGGAGTACCGTTTTTTGGATTGATCAAAACTTCTATTTTAGTGATTAGTGTTTATTAAATTGTGAGTATAATTTTGTGTTTATTGTTTGTTACTTATAATATATATATAATATATAAATATAACTAGAGGTTGTATGGTTTTGTCTTGCAAATCCAAGGGTAACATACCCGTCTTTTTAACTTTAGGTAAGTATTTTTTATATTTAAATTAGGTGCTTCTTATAAGACGTAACGTTAGGTAACTGAATAAATAATAATATATCAATTATGAATAATAGAAAATGAAAATTTCATAGGAAATATTAGTGAGAAAAGTAAGGCAATCTTAACTATCTTTTAGATGATTTCCAAAATGTTTGTGTATTTCTGTGGATTATTAAAAAGAAATAAGGTTTACATTTAGGTACTTTTATTTCATTTAATAATTTAGTACACTCTTTTAAAGGATCAAAATTATTGATTACTGGGCAGACCAGGCAAATTTTAATATATACAGGTCCCTCTAATTGAATGAAAGGAAGTACAATTTTGGGGCGCTGATTACAAATCTAAAAATCGGCAATGTTTCGTTTTCTAGATATCCATCATCAAAATCGAAAATCAAACTAACCTTATTTACACTATTCCTCCTTCTTTTTGCACAAAATTCTTGATTTTTACACTAAATTGGCACACAATATTTCACAAACACCTTTTAAAAACTTTTTTATGTTTATTTTACACCTTTTTTACACTTTTATTTTTTAAGCAAATATGGCTGCTGCCTTTGAACTTAAAAGTTCGCAATTTAACGGAAAAAAGATGTAAAATAAATAAAAATACAATGTTTTAAAAGGTGTTTATAAAATATCGTGTGCCACTTTAGTGTAAAAATCAAAATTTGTACAAAGAAGGGAGAAATATGAAAATGAGGTTAGTTTAATTTTCAACTTTGATGATGAAGATCTCGGAAACGAAACGTTGCCGAAAAGATATTTTTCAGATTTGTAATCAGCGCCCAAAAACCCTGTATACCAAATTTGATCAAAATCGGAGAGAGGCAACTTTCGAGACAATACCATTTGTTTAAAAATAAATTAGATTTTTGGTTTCTTAATCTTGCATTATCAACTTTTAAGCTCGACATACTGTACACATAATATTTAACGGATACTGTTACAATGGATACTCAGGTACCAAAGGTTACTAAACATTTTTAACCACTGTTATTCTGTCTCATGAATGTTTGTTATTAGTGAAAAGTATATGCCTAAAAAGCAGTTATAAAAATTTTCACTTTTAATGTACAACCAGAATCTTAGGATTAGATTAAACTCATTTACACTATCTTGCCCTTCTTTTATCACAAAATTGGTGATAAGTACATAATACTATCATACAATGTTTGAAATTTATTTTAAAAATCGTGTTTTTATTTATTTACAAAGATTTTTGGTAAAAATACAAAACTTCCAAAAATATCGACCATTTAAATAGAAGGCAGTAAAGTGGCGCCATCTATTCTTTCCATATTATATCAGATGATATAAAATCTAATATTACACAATAATTTTAAATATTCTATAGTAGTATCCTTAATAACAACAATTTTGTGCAAAAAATAAAAAAACAGTGAATGTTGGAATTTGACATTTGATGATGTCAATTTTATAGATAGTAACAAAGAATTATGGAAATCCGGTCCTGACCTACTATTCATTGCGCAAATTCCGCGGGGCCAACCCCCCTATTCCCGCTGCCCTGCACGCCTGGACAATTTTGTTCTACAGTATTGGGCTTCCATACACCTTTAAACTTCTTTGGTTAGAGAGAAAGAATAATATGAGCACAAGTTTTCTTTCTCTTGCTCTATGTGCTAATTGGTGGGCGGGTGGAGTACATACCCTACTCGGTGTGCGTTGACAAGATATTTTTATTTTTGACTCTTTGTTAATTTAGTTCGTTGTTAAGTTCATTGTTAACATTAACAAGTAATTCCTCACTCGGCCGTAAGAATACTAATCAACGGATTTGAGCATTTCTTTTTAAAGTGCATTTTTCATTTATAAAATTTATTTCTAGTTAGAAATTCGCACTGCATAATGCTCAACAGTCTAAGTTTAAGGTATAATGAAATTTATTAAAAATAGTCGGCTTTTTTTCGAATCTTACCTTTCGTTCGACGCACAAAACGCTTCGTCCTCTTCTATCCACGAGGTAGTGTTGTCCATCGACCTCATTCTCGCCGCTTGTCTCGCCCAATCGGAACGATGGAAAGTCGCGGTGTGGTAGTTGAGACCGGGACTCTCGCGGTCGTCTTCGGAAAGAGTCAGACCGGAGTCGCGGCTGAGGGATTTCTGGTCCTTGCTTAATCTACCGGAGTCCAATGATAGACCCAGGGCTAAAAAAAAAAAAATAGATATAACTTATATTCCAGGTATTTTAATTTTCTTAGGTTTTGTCTCAACGCAACAGATTGCCAGCTCAAAGTGGTTGCTCTCGGAAATGTTATAATCGAACCCATATTTTATTATTTTTGTTTTAATAATTCCTTAATTTTATGTTCAAATTTTTTAGTGTTCCATGTAGTATACACCCACTATATTTAATTTAAATTTTCGTCTTTAAGTTTTTTAATTGGGGCGGTTAGGACCTTCAAGCATATACCTACTAGAAGCAGCCCTGAACCTTATAGGTTAGGAATATCGGAAAAGATGTGACTATTTTATACTTACAATGTAAGCTGTCAGATTCTTCAGCTCCACTATCATTAGCCACCTCTCCCAGCAGCGACACAACTTGAGATCCAAACAGTGCCTGACAGTTGTTGATAAGTGTTTCGATTAATGTCGGTAAAGTCCGCAAGGGAGCGTTCTGCGTCGACTCCCATAGCATACTGGGTCCAACACATACACCTGGAATCAAATCAAAACAATAATTTTTTTTCAAATTAACATATTAAATCTTATTCGTTATTACATGTAAATAAATAAGATATATAATCTTATAAATACCAAATAACAATATTCTAAAATTAAATAATTAATCTATATTTAAAATTATAAATTCATCAATCCTAGGTCTTCCTGGATTGTTTTAGGACCGATGCTGCATTACCCCCGTTGCACTAAACCAATTCTTTGGATGATGAAACTGAGATTTTTTTTCATTTTTTTTTTTTTTCAAAAATTTATTAATAAAACCCTTAGCCTCATCACCCAAAGGACCAAAAGTTTCAAAAACAAAAAAAAAGATAAAGCGTTCTTCAAGCTCTTTTTTATTTCAGATGTTTTTTTTCGGAAACAACCGCACCTACAAAAAATTGAAGTTTTTCCCGATAGGATTTTGCAAGTGTATGGCTCAAGGAAAAGGCCCAAATAATTGTTTTCCATATTTCCCGGGGGGAAATTAAAAAGGCATTCCATCTACCCGTTTTCATCGCTTCTGCAAACTCCCAAAAAAGGTCTAATAAAAGGATTTTCAGCAAAAAAGAGCTCTTTTGATAATGTTTTTTTTCCCGCCCGTGTCTAGAAGAACGCCCTGCCTTTTTTTGCAGCTTAACCCAGAGGCCCAAAAACCCCAAAATTTTTGCGCAAAAACAGGTGTCTCTCCACACACAGGCAGACCAAGTCTGAGAGCGATGGAAATATGGAATGTTTTTTTGTCAAAATTTTCCCAAGGCGAAGATGGAAAGGGGTTTAACCGGGGCCTTTTTGGGGGGCCGAAAAAGTAGCGGGGCCCTTTCTTCCTTGTCTGGAATTTGTTTGTAATTATTTGTGACGAGCTTTTGGAAATTAAAATCAAAAACTTTCTGTTTTTTTTGGGAATTTTGTGGTTGATTTTGAAGATTGCAAACAGATAACCATCTTACAAAACAATTGCTGAAATCATTATCTACTGTCGCAAGAAATGGGAAGGAAAAATTTTTGGAAAGAAACCTGAAAAAGTCATTGATTGAACCTAAAAAGGCAGAAAAGACAGGGTGGATGTACCTTTTTTCCCAAGACCTCCAAATTTTACTAGAAGATGTTTTGAAACCAAGAATTTAATTTAATATCACAATTTGTTATGTCTTGAACTAAACTTTGTAATACTTTAAATTCAAAATTACAAAGTAATTCGGGAGTTTTAAAAAAGGGGAAAACATTTTAAACCAAATAAGAATTCGAGGTATGGCAAAGGAATATTTTAGTAAAAATGGGAAAATATGTGAGTCTAAAAATTTTTAAATTTGGGGCTAAGAGTTTTTAAAAAAATTTCTGTCTTTTTTTTTTAAATTTTGAGTATTCAATTTCATTTGACGAAAAAGCACTTCCTAAAAAATTTAAAAATTTTGGGAAATGGGAATTACTGACAGATTAGGAACAACATTTAAAAAAATTTGATAGTATATTGGAATGATCTTTAGATAAAACAGTTAATTCACACTTATAAAAATTTTAAAATTTAAACCCAAATTTTTATTTCCCTTTTGATTATTTTATGAAAATTATTTTAAAACCCTTTTTTGGGGTTTCCAGCAAGTGTACCGTCATCTAGATCCCAAAGATTTATTTCTGTATTTAATGATAAAATAAGTGGATGAATTGCAAAAAAAAAAAAGTTTTTAATAATTTTTTTTTTTTTTAAAAAAGGGGGTTTTTTTTTTTAAATTAGGTACACCTAAAAAAATTTTTGTTGACATTAAGTTGAACCTTGCCCTTTTTTGAATATTTTTAACAGCAAAAAAACCCCAAATTTTTAACAAATATGTTTTTTCCCTTGGGGGACTGCTAAAAAAACCGTCTAAAAAGGCCCAATCTCCCCCCAGGCGGCGTTCAACCAATCTTGTGGGCCCCACTAAAAGGTTGGGGGGCCCCTTTTAAAAAATTTTTTAATGGGCCCCTAGCAGGAGAGCTGGTGTGTTGGCGATTTCTTCACAAATTGCCGCACCTGAAAAAAAAAAAAAAAGCTATAAAAATGAAATGGTAAAAGATTTTAAAAAAAATTTTTTTAAAAAAAATTTTTAAAAAAAAATTTTAAAAAAAAATTGTCGTTATGTAAAATAAGCTAATTATTGATAATATCTTTCTATACTACAGAAAATAAAGAATTTTTGGGGCCCCAAAAATTTTTGTCCCCTAAAATTTAATTTAAATTTTCCCAGAAGATAGGGGAATCCCCCCAAAATCAAATTCCCCTCGTGTCGAGGGGCGTTTTTTTTCCGGGGGGGGTGGCTCCCAATCTCGGGAGTGGATTTTTTTTTATTACATGTTAACTACAGAAATTGAAAAACAAATAAATCTAAGAAAAACATGTTCTATACATTTTTTTAGTAAAACTAACATTTTTCAAATTATTCGCGATTCAAAGTAACGTTTTTTGGGGAAAAAAACGACTTTTTTAAAAAAAGGGTTTTTTTGGGAATAACTCGAAAAATATGCATTTTATAAAAAAATGAAAAGAGCAAATTGAGTTTATAATAAAACAAAAAAAAACCCAAATTTTTTTTTTGATTTCTCAAATGCAAATTTGAAAGATTTTTAAAATCAAATAGCAAAAAAAAACCCTAAAAACCCCTTTTTTTTTTATACAGGTGCCCCCAAAATTTAGGGGGAAAGGGGGGGGATTTTGGGGAAAACCCCGATAGATAGGGAAAATCGGTTTAAAAGGGAAAGTTTTGGACAATTATGTTAGTAAGCTAATCCCGTTTTCTACATGGTGTTTTTTATTCAGGTTTTTGAGAAATTTTGAAAAACCTAAAAAATCATTTTCGAAAATCGGGCCCATTTTTTTTTTTAAAAAAAAAATTTTTTAAATTTGAAAAAATTTTTCAAAGCAACTTTTTTTTAGAATATGATCGAGTATAATTTTATTTTCTACGTTTTTGGGGTTTTTTAAAAACATCATCAACTTTGTTTTTTTATGGGACGCCATATTGGGGGTTTTCCCCCCCCAAAAAGTGCTTTTTTTTTGATTTCAAAATGTATAACTAAATATGTTCTATAGTTTTGTTGGGGGCCCCCTTTAGTTTGTTTTATTTGATCGCCTTTTTTTTTTTTGGAAAATGGGCCCCCTTGGGGCCGGGGCCCGGGATGCGGGGGTGACCCTCCAGCCCTATGGACCCCTAGAATTCCCCCTCGCCTGCAACAAAAAAAAGAAAACCCCCCAAAAACCCAAAAAAAAAAAAATATTAATCTACGTTTCGGTGGCAAATCTGCCACCGTTATCAAATTGAAACTTATAGGTGAAAAATTCCAGACCAAATTTGCCAAACGCATAAAAAAACATAGAAAATATTAGAAAAAAACAGAATTCCACAAATCAAAAATCTGTCAACACGCATTTGATAATAACCAATAATAACTAAGTTTAGCATCATAAAAGGAAACTTGTTAAAAAAAAAGTAAAAAAAAAAAAAAAAGGGATTTTTTTTTTATTAAATAAAGAAAAAATTTTAGCATCAATATCTGTTAGTTTAAATAATACAGGGGTTACCTATGCTTGATGCTGAAGTAAATTCAGGTAAACTAAAAAATCAATTAACACACCATCCACCCAGCTTTCTGGTCTTTTTAAATATATACATACACCAGTCCAATAACCTATTTATTTAAAAAAAACTTTTTTTAAAAAAGTTAAAACCCATCAGAATTTCCTGTTTTCAGAAAAAAAATTTTTTAAAATTTTTTTTTTAAAATTTTTGTTTTAGTTTAAATCGTAACGGTGGGATTTCCACCGAAACGTAAAATTAATTTTTTTTTTTTTGGGTTTTTTTGGGGGTTTTTTTTTTTTTGTTGCGGGCGATCTGCAAGTTCATGGGGCCATAGGGCTGACCAGGGTCACCCCCAAAACCCCCGGGCCCCGGGCCAAGAGGGTCCCATTTTCCAAAAAAAAAAAAAGGGGAGTAACCCAAATAAAACAAACTAAAAATGTAAAAAGGGGGTTTTAAATTTAAGAGTTTAAAAACCCCTTTTTTTCAAAAAACAAATTTTTTTTTGTTGGCCTTGTTTCCCCGGGGAATCTTTTTTTTTTTAAAAAATAAAATACAAGGCAAAATAGATAAGTTTGAACAGATATTTACAGAGAACATGCTATAGTGTTAATACCGTGTTACAACAAAACTACACGTAACAAACAAGTGGAAACAAAAACAATAAAAAGTGGCTAACCTAATATTCCTACTAAAATAAAGGGATGTAAAATAACTACCTAAAATTAAAAATATTGCCCAAATTTTTTTAACATATCAACGATTTTTTTTTTAAAAAGCCCCCAAATACCCTATGAATGGTTGACTTAGGTATGAAAATTTTCTATTAACATCCCTGGCAAAAGGGTTTTTTTGGGTTTTTTTTAAAATATTGGTTAACTGCAGCATTTCGTTGTAAATTTTTTTTAACGTCTTCTTAGGTCGCGGTTTTTTAAAACTTTCGAATTTAAGCAAATTTGTAACCAGTTTTCGAAAGTATTTTTTTTTTGGATTTTGTTTTTTCAGGAAAATTGTCGAAAACGTTTGGCAGCTATATTAACATTTCTATTGCTTTAAATAACGTTGCAAAATATTAAGTTTTTTTTTAAATAATTAATTTTATAAGACCCAGATGACATTCGCCGGAGTCAAGACCAACTGAGAAAATATTTTTTTTTTTAAGGGGGTGGGGGTTATAAACCCCCAAACTATAACATGTTATACATTGTTGAAATAAGAAAAAAAAACACTATTTGGCTGGGGGAAAAAAAAATTTTTATGGGCCCCATAAAAAGTAAAGTTGATGATATTCATCAACTTTTTTTTTTATATGGGCGCCATTAAATTTTTTGGTAAAAGGTATTAACGTTATGTATGTTCGAAACCCCTTTTTTGAAAATATCTTTTCCCAGCTTATCAATTTTGAAAATTACTAATATTTAATTGTTCACAAAAAAAAAAAAAGTTCGCCGAAATCAAGGCCAACTGAGGAAATATTTGTTTTTTTTAAATACATCAGGTAATAAATCTTAAATTTAAATGTTTTCATTGTTAAAATCAGAATAAAAAAAAAATATTTGGGGGAAAAACCAATATCGTCCATATAAAAAAAAAGTTGATGATGATTTTAAAAAAACCCCCCAAAGTAGAAAATAACAATTGACTAAAGGGGGTATTTTTCAAAAAAAAAAAGCTTTGAAGAAGTTTTTACAGATTTGAAAAATTTTTTTCCCTTTTTTTTTAAAAAAAAGGCCGATTTTCGAAAAAAAATGTTTTTGGTTTTTTAAAAAAATTTTTTAAAACCTGAATAGATAAAACCATGAAGTAAACGGGATTAAGCATTTAAAATGATTTCTAAAACTTTCCCCATTTAATCGATTTTTTTTTTATCGTGGTTTCCAAGATCCCCCAAAAATCCCACCAATTTGGGAAAAATGAAAAATTGGGGGTTTCTTAAAAAAAAAAACAGTTTCTAGCATAAAAATTAAGCAAGTTATGATAAAAATAAGGTACTTTTTTCTACAAGAAAATCAGTAAAAACCACCTCCCAATTAATCTCCTAATTAAAATTGACGTTTGCGCCATTTTTAGGGTATATTTTTTTTACTTTAAGCTCTAACAAGGGTTGATTTTTCAAAGTTGAAATATTCTGAAACTGTATTTCAAAGCATAAAACAATCATTAATTTACTAATCCAAACCAAATTTTACCTATCTTAAGGATTAAAATGTTATTTTATAAGGTTTGACAATTGGAGGTAGTTATCACCCGTAAAAAAACAAACAGCGCCCATCGGCATAATATAGAATTTGAAGTAGAAGGTAAGACCGGCCTAATTCCATATTTTTATGCAAATCGATGCGAAACAAAAAAATTGCGATGTTTTTTCCATTTTTTTTTTAGCTTTATTTCCCCCAAATACTATCTAAACTACCTTTGAATCAATTTTTTTCCCTTTTAAAATTTTTTTAGCGCCCTGGCAATGGGGGCCCTTTGGAAAATCCCCCCCGCGTGTAGGGCCCCTTTTTAATATCGCCCCAGACATGTGAGAATGACGGGAGGTAGAGTGTTATTGGCACATAATCGGGGGAAAGGGGGCCCGAAAAAATTTTTTTCCCCAGCTAGATTTTCTGAAAGTTTTAGGGGGTTTTTTAAAGGGAAAAATAGTATATTTGAAAAAAGAGGGTATTAAAAGGGGGGAAATCGATTTTTGTCTTTGCTTAAGGTTAAACATCTTAAGAATATACTCCCAAAGTTTGAAGTCGATCAGAGCAAAACTCCCAAAATTATTAACTAATTAGTCTTCCCCAAGGAAGTTTAAAGGTGTATGGAAGCCCAATACAGTCGAACAAAATTGTCCAGGCGTGGGAGGGGAGCGGGGGAAAAAGGGGGGGGGCCCGGGTTTTCGCAAAGAATAGTAGGTCAGAGCCGGATTTCCCCTAATTCTTGGGGTTAAAAAAGTTTTAACCCCTTTTGGGGGCCCGAGTATCCATTGTAACAGTAACCGTTAAATATTATGTGTCTACAGTATGTCGGCTTAAAAGTTGGGTAAGGGGAAATTGAAAAAAAAATCTAATTTCTTTTTTAAAAAATACAGAAAAAGCAAAAGAAAAAATTTAAATAAAATTTTACTTTTTTTTTTATTAAATTAGAGGAACCTGTATATATATTAAAATTTCCTGGGCCCAGTAATTAATAATTTTTTTTCCTTTTAAAAAATGTACTAAATTATTAAATTAAAAAAAAGTACCTAAATGTAAACCTTATTTCTTTTTAATAATCCCGAAATCACAAACATTTGGAAAAAAACTAAAAATAGTTACTTTTTTTTCACTGCTATTTCCCATGAAATTTTCATTTTTTATAATTCATAACTGATATATTC
>JAHBCN010022932.1:0-12993 GCA_019359885.1 Listronotus oregonensis | reverse complement strand
AATTAAAAAAGGGAAAATACTTTCGGCTGAATTGGGGGCTTGTAGTAATGTTTTTGGGCAGTTAAGGTTATTCTCAAAAGTAACACCTACAAGATTATACAAATTTTTGTTTTGCAGAAAAGAAAACCTTTTTTTACGATAGCAAACATGACTGTGTCTTGGTGGCATAAAACTGGATAAGATTTTTGGCGCCCCAATCTAATATTAGTTTAAGGTCTTTCGAAAGGGATATCTGCATTGACCTGCGCTTGTTTTCCACATCAGGCTTACAGAGTGGCTTAAAAAATTGAATTTTGGAGTAAAGAGTGCTAATGTTAGCAAAACTAGAAACATGATTAATTGTGGAAGAGAGAAGATCGTTGATGTGAAGCAGAAACAGAGTTGGTGCTAGTACTGGGCCCTGGGGTTCTCCAACATAAATTTAGTAGAAGCTGGAAAAATGACAATCAACAATAACTGTGATACTTTTATTAGTAAAAAAACTGGAGGGCCAAAAATCAAGCTTAGGTGGAAGGCCGTGGGAAGCAAGTGTGTTAAGAAGCTCATCATGCCAGACCTGATCAAAAGCTTTGGATATGTCAAAAGCAACAATCTGGAAACCCAAGTGACTTGTCCCAAATATGTGAGACATAAGAAAAAAGATCAGCTGTGGATCTTCGATGACAAAATCCATTCTGTCTAATTTTTGCATCCTTTCTTGGGGACAGGTTGCACACCTGCAGAGGCAAGTTAAGATGGGAGCAAGCTCAAGAGCACATTTCTATAAGACGATTGCTGGTATATCATCCAGCCCAGATGATTTTTTGGTATTATAGAAGAAAAACTATGCTTGATCTGTTTGACTTTAAAAATGATATCAGACATTTTATAAGGAACAGGGGCAACCTTGGGGAAAAGGGAAAAAATTCCGGGGAATAAGGGTAGAATTGGCAAATTTTGGACAAATAGTTTAGCTTTTCTATTAGAGGTGAAAAACTATCTACAAAGAATAGGGAAGAAAAAGAATTTGTGTAAAAGTTTTGACTAATGTTTTTGGCTAAAACTAGAAGGATCTATTATTGCCATTCGAGCAAGAGAGGTCTTTTATCCAATTTTTAAAACTGTTTTGACTTCTAAAAGAGTAAAACCGAAATGTAGAACAATAAAAAGAAGAAATAAAATAGAAAGTAAAATGTAAAACAATTAAATTAGAATAGTCTACTAGGTCTCCATTTTCCTCTGCCCACTTAATCATCTCACTTATTCATTTCATTTTGCTTTCAGTAGCCACCAGTTTATTATTGCTTAATTCACTTTCCTTAAAAATTGTTTCTGTCATTAAAGCTGCTTTTAAATTTCTATAATGAACTGGACAGATAAAATTTCAAAATATTCGGGAATTTTTAACCTTTTCAATGACTAACGGTTTTCACTTGTGATTACCTGCTGCATTTGCATAAACTAGAAATTTAATTCTCTGTTGTTCCGTTTTTGGTCCTGAAGCTGTCTTCTTCTTCCTTTCTACATTTTCCAATACAGAAATTTTTTAGCATTATAAACGATTTTTACAGCCGAAGCTCATTAATTTTCTGCAGCAATTTTTTTTAAAAAAATTAATTTACTCAGTTGCACCTAAAAGTCTTTTTCCAAAAAATTAGTTAGTTTTATATTTTAAAACGTTTTTTCTACCTTTGTAACCATTCACTACTTGTATTTAATCAATAAACCCGCAAAATGACTATGTTTTTTTTACAAACCACTTGTATAAAGTTTTTTCCCTTCGAGGACAATCCAATGCCCCTAGAGTTTTTATTTTTCTGGCGCCACAGAGGCATTCAACTTTTTTTCAAAATCTTTTCTTTTTTGTTTCTTATTGCATATATAGTAGATTTTGCCTTTTTTTTTTGCTAAAACAGTTACCCCACCATCTTTTTTAAATTTTTTACTATCTCAGCTTTTTTACTGTATTTTAAATGTATTCCAACAAAAACATATTTAAACTATGTATCCCATAAACTATAAATATATGTTTTTCAAATTTCAATTCTTCAAAGTGAAAATTTACGTTATTAAAATTTTATTATTATACAGCATTAAAATTTCTAAAATTATTATTATTATTATTATTAAAGAATTTAACCTATTCTCACAGAAAAAATACCTAATTACAGTTACCATTGTTATTTTAAACAGTGTTTTTATATAAAAAATGAACGGTTTTCTCAATGGACGCCAGGTCGAGTAAGCGAGCGTTCAAACCTATTATTACCAAAAATTGAGCATTGTTTTGTTCGTCTATAGCAGGGGTCTCCAAATTTCCGCCTTAGGGCCATACATTCTTCAGTTTTCCGAGGGCCAAAAAACCTATTATCATTGTTGCCGGGGTAAGAAGGAAAAAACCGAAAAAGTACAAACGTTTAAAAAGGTGCAAATCGGACTAAAGTCCGAAAAAAGGCAACACTGCATATTATTAATTTTCCTGTCATTATCTGTAATTTTGATTAGTGTAGAGTCGAGCCTAGGAAAAGGGGACACGACATCTGGTAACAAGGGAAAAGGAGTACCTTCATCGCTAACAGATGGCGCAATAGCAGACAAATAATCTGTTTTCAGAAACGGTTTTCCACTATTTATAGGAGAATTGGAAAAAAGAAGGCTAGGGGCCAACCACAAGTCTTCCTTGACACTGTTGTTAAATAAAATATTGCAACCTCCAAAAGGTTTTTTTGGCGTTTTGGGTTAAGAATCTTTAAACAGTATTTTGATTTGAATTGTTTTTTTGTGTGTGAATTGTAGTGGGGAAATGAAAAAAATTGATAGTAAGCAGAAAATTTAAAGATCAGTGGAACATTCAGTATTTTAATTGCCAGAACAAGGCGCTTGTTTGATTTCAATGAAACCAAGCCGTTCTCAAAGAATATAACATTAAACGTCATTATAAAAAAAAACATTTTCAAAATTACTCAAAATATACAGGAAGTTTGGGAAAAAAAAATTGAAGTTGCAGTGCGGATTGAAACGCAGGAATCTTCATTTAAAAACTAAAAACGAACAAGAGGCGCAACTGTGCCAGTTTGTGTGGCTCTTGAAATTGAAAAACGTGGAAAACCATTCACCGATGGAGAAATGATTAAAGAATGCATAATTGCAGTAGCCAAGAAATGTGCCCTGAAAAGGTAAATTTATTAAAAACTGTCAGATGTCAGCAAACACTGGGGCTCGAAAAGTAGAAAACATAGATGAAAATATATCCTCTCAACTGTTCGAAAAAATGAACATTTTGAGTGGTTTTCGGCCTTTGGATGAGTCAACGGATGTGTCAGATACTTGGGTGTTGATTTATATTCGGGGGTAAAAAGGCTATGAAGTGCACGAAGAAATTTTTTATATGTATAGTATTCATTGCAAACATTAAAGATATTTTTAAAGGAGTTGAAATGGCCATTAATCAAAAGAACCTTCGATGGAAAAACTTGAAATGTATTACAACTGATGGAGGCAAAAAAATGAGTGGGAAAGATAAAGGAGTGGTCGCTCTTGTGTCAAAGGCTGTAGCAAATGACGGTGGTTCAAAAACCCTTAGTCTTACATTGTATCATTCATCAACAGTCTTTGTGCGGAAAATGTTTGGATATGTCTGACGTTCTGAAACCAGTCATATCAACTGTTAATTTTATCAGATCTTTTGGGCTGAATCACCGACAATTCCGACAATTTATTGAAGAGATTGGAGAAAATGACTTACTTTATCATACTGCCGTACGCTGGCTTAGTTGGGGGAAAGTCCTTCAGCGTTTTTTTTAACTTCGAGCAGTGATCGAAATTTTTTTGAATGAAAAGCATCGCCCTTTTCTGAATTACAAAACAACGCATGGCTGTGGAAGTTAGCATTCTATGTTGATTTGACAAAACATGTGAACGAACTGAATTTGGGATTGGGAGAAACCAAGCATCTTCCTGATTTATACACAATATCAAATCATTCCGGGGAAAATTTGAGACTGTTTCAATCACAATAGAAGTAAATGTTTTTCACATTTTAAAACATGTGAAATATTCAGCCACACTACTGAGACCGAGTTTCCTATCGATTTTTCAACGAAACTTTGAGTGCTTTGAAGATAAATTTTTATACTCGTTTCTCGGACTTTGATGCCATTGCGAATCAAATTAAGATTTTTCAGAATCCTTTTGATACTGACATTGAAACCCCTAGCCCCGGAACTTCAAATGGAAATGATTGATCTACAATGCAGTGATATAATTAAGAACAAATATAAAACTTTTTGTTGGAATTTTATAAGAGTCTTCCATGAGCAATTTGATAAGATAAATTTGCTCGTGGTCTGTTTTCTGTTTTTGGTATTACTTTTTGTGGAAAACCTTCTCCAAAATGAAGTACAAAAAAATGTTTCAGATCAAATTAACTGATGAGCATCTTAAATTCTTTTAATAATTGGAAAGTAAAATTATCCACAACAAAACTATTGTCAGTGGAAAACTAATTAATAAATCTCATTATATTTCATATGTCATTATGTTTGTTAAAGTTATGGATTATTTAAAATGTATAAAATGTTAGTTGGATTCATTTCAATAATTTGTTAGTTATTATATACGAAGTTAAATTTTCTGATATTATACATGTCTTTACTCATTACAATTATGTGTTTTTTATCCAACTTATCACAAAAACAATAACAAAAGACTACAAGAATGTTATGAGTTAGGGAGTTAGCCCATGATCATATCAATGTAGATGTCATATTAATAATTATTCAACATAAAATTAGAATACTTCTAAACTAAATTTAATTTGCTATAAAAATTATTTTTCTCTAAAAGGAGTTTTCAAGTATGCTACCTCCGGGGCCGGACAAAATCTGTCCGGGGCCGGATGGGCCCCCGGGGAGTAGGGACCCTGGTCTATAGTAAACACTATAATTGCATGTGCTGTTGGCCATGTTCACTATACTGAGAGTCGACTGTCAGGGGCGTAGCTATGGTCGGGAACCAGGGCAGTGCCCCAGGCCCCGCTAAAACCTTGTTTTTCAGCGGTAGCTGTTAAACCGTTTAAGTACTTATTAATATGTATATAGTACGTCAACCAATAGTTAAAAAAAATTGATAAATTTGATTGCACATATAGTATTATGGAAATTTTATTTAAAGTTAATGGGTGGTATGCATAAAACGTAGTACACAATGTTAGTACGTACTAATGCTTTAAGTATCTACTTCGCACGTGGAGTGTCTACTACGGCAACGAAGTATTTACTGCGTTGAAGTAGTATTTACTACTTTGAACAATGTATATAGAAGAAGATACCTCGCTTCAGAAGTATCTACGAGTACTCCATTATTTCATTGATTTCCTCAAAGTCGGTCGTCTAGTAGTATTTACTTTATTTTAAGCGAAGTTGGTGTTTGGGGAACTTTGGGCTGCTCAAATTTCGAATTTAAAATTGAAAAAATGGCAGCTTTTATGAATGTGGGCCCTAAAAAAGTGATAGACGAATGTATATCGTAAACTAGTCGGGTATTTATTATAAATTGTGGCGTAGAATTTGTATCTGTTTACTTTCATAATTTGCTGTTTAAGGTTTAACAGGAAAAATGTTGACTGACTTGCCAATTATTTTCTTGATATGTTGTAAAAACAAAGGGTGGAGTCTTCTCGCCTACTTTCTTTTCCTTCTTCTTCTTCTTCTTCTTCATCCCTGGGAGCCGTCTTGATTAACTACCGAAGGCAGCGCAGCCTCATGGGCTTTTGTGCCTAATCTCCCATTGTCTTTTATATCAATCCTTCCATTAGTCTTGTTCCTTCTACAAGACTGTATAACTCCGAGACTGGTTGGTTGATATATTCCTGTGGGCTCATTTCCGGTTGCCCAAATAATGCCTGTCTTTTATGATTCAATGCTTTACATTCGCTCAGGATATGGTAGGCTGTTTCTTTCCCATCGTCGCATATTCTGCAACTTGGGTCCCCATTGTATGAGCCTATCTTGTGTAGGTGCCCTCTTAGGTTATCATGTCCTGTTAGCAACCCTACTGTTATGCGAAGTCTTTTCCTACTTTATCTAAGTAGTTCTTTCTTCGTTCTTTTGGATGGGCTTGTTATGAAGCTTTTTCTATGTCTTATTCTACTGAGGTTTCCCCAGTATTCTTCGTGTTTGTTTCGGATCTATTCCTTGGTTTGCCCTCGTGCTGTGGTTTTGATCACTCCAAGGGCAGGTTCTGGCCCAAAGTATGGTGGATGATCCCTGTCTCGCTAGCTCATCCGCTTTTGCCTTTTATCTCTGAATGTCCTGGTACCCACAAGAGGGTTACTCTGTTGCGTTCTCCCAGGACTTCCAGTTCTTTTTGGCATTCCCATGTCAGCTTGGACGTTACCTTGGGGTTTACTAGTGCCCTAGTGACGCTTGGCTGTCCTTCTCGCCTACTTAGGAGATAAAACTGTTTTTGAGAACCTTAGGTATTTTTTTTTAGGCAATGGTATAATAAAAATATGTCATTTTTACAGGGGATCCTGAACTTCACCAAGGAGTTGCTGCTGAAATTGACATACATTAATGTACTGTATCCAAATAAATACTTGATACCAGAATTCAAGGCGATTTACTCGAAGATAAATATCTGAATTAAATTTCCAATAACACATATATTGATTGCTAATGCTACAAATCAATGGGCAAATATAAAGTAAATGCCTAGGGTAATAAGTGCTATTGACTGTACCCACATACAAATAACAAAACCATCCATTCACGTTGATAAATATATACACCTAGACTACCTTAGGTCTACTACAGGCCAAGGTTGATTAAGTGGTCTGGCTTTATTATTATACATTTTTTTTTAATTTTTTTTTTATGGTTTTTAAAATTTTTACTTTTAATTTTTTTTAAAATATTTTTTAAAATAAATTTTTCAAGATTATTAGTTTTTTTTGGGCCTATTAAAAATTTTAAAAAAACTTTTTCAGAATTTTTAAATAATCTTACCCAAATTATTTTCCCAAAATTTTAAATTTGGGTTTTTTATCCCAAAAACTCTTACTAACCTATACCCATGACTTCAACAGTTTGTTAGAATTAAAATCTTATCCCAACCAATTATTACACCAAATTTAATTTAATTAAATTTATAAAGTTATAGTGTTTTTTATTTCTTTTTCTTTAAGTTAAGTCTTTAGAGAATTCATTTCTGATCTCTATATCGAAGCAGCATATTTAAAGAAAATACTTTATCAAAAAAAATTGTGTTAATTCTAAGAAAAGAATAAATTAACAAAACGAAAAAGAATGGGAACTCTTACCATGATAAATAGTTTTACATGCAAATATTTTGTCTACTCTAGATAAATCTTTCTACCGGAATGTATCAATAAAATGTAGTAGGCATAAATTATATAAGAGAATCACTTAAAAACCCACATTTAAAGGAGTTCTGCAGTATTGGGGATTTGAGCTATCTATTGTGCTGCTTCTTTTTGAAGAAAATATATCACAGCAGCAAGACTCTACTAAAGTATAGTCTTACTGCTGTGATTACAAAATTATATTAAAGGTGGCCATGAAAAACATTCGTTTTTAACTTGTATAAAATACATGTGTCGAAAAAAAAGTAACAAGGTGTTAATTTTGGGGCTCGAATATGAGATATCGGGGCGTTGCATTCCTTTGCAATGCGTGGCTGGATAGTTTTAGAAATGTTATTCGATTTGTAGACAAAGCAGTGTATAAAGTCTTTCGCATAGGTCAATTTACTTTAGACACTAATGTAAAAAATTAAACTTTTCTCATAGTCGAATGTGCAAAAAATATTATTTTTTTGCACGATCGTAAAAGAAATAATTTTATTAATTATCTTGGTTACTGTTAAACAACTAACGGTAATTAATTTGAGCAAATAATTAAGTTGTTTTTAAAGTTTTCATTGCCATTAAAATTGTTATTTTAAAATTTTAAAAGCGTTTTATTTGTTTTTTTTTTATTTAATCCATATTTAAAATAATCATACTTAATGTAAAAAAATGAACTCTTTTAATCGCCGTATTAAAAAAAATTAGGGTTGCCTTTTAAAAAAATATCAATGCCATACCTCATACAGGAATCGCCGTGTATACACGGCTGGCAATCCAATTTCTTGCATGCTGAGATTTTTAGTGCGATAAAAGGAGATGTCAGTTAAATAGTCAAAGGCTTGAGCGAAATAAAGACAGACAGAAAATGTGCTGTGGTCGATTTCCCTTCTACCGGCGAAACAAGAAGAGGGAAATACCGCGGGCAGGGCATTTGGGCGAATCGAGAACGGCGATCGGCACTCAGCAGTATCAGCCGGAGTCCGGAGTGATTGTAATCCACGCAGAATAATGCAATGTTTCTATCACTTTACGTGAACGCTTGTACTGCATGCCTCAGCCGAGGATATGCTAACGAATCGACGGCGACGTCCTCCGTCGTCGTATTGGAAGTGGAACAGGGGCAATTGTTGTTCTCTTTTCAATCTGGTGCCATATCATATGTATTCTACTCTATTGCATTAATTTACAAATTATATATGGAAAAATGCGCAAAACATAAGTAAACTTTACGAGTTCAAGAATTTTTCCAAAAGTTATTCCTATATTTTTTTTACGAATTTATCCACTAACTTACGAATGCACCGTATATTATTTACCTAAATCAACATCATCACATGAACGAGCTTTATCACGCTGGAACCCGCTTTAATTTTTGTGATCAAAGTTAGCAAATATCACTCAAAATATCGTCACTCATCTTTAAAGATAATTTAATTTAATGATGGGCTTAGGAGGTGTAAAAATTAATGCTTTTGAATGATTTAACAAGCAAGGAAATAGGAAATGCTAAAGCACGATGCACGCTAGTGGCTAAATAACAGTAAACATATAAAGATGAAAGATGAAACATGAAACAGCTGTTAAAAATCAAAAATCCAGTGCCAAGATGCTCAATGCGCAAGTCAACACAAACAGTTTTCAATTTGGTCCATGTATCGGAATTACCGTTCTGAAACCGTCACATAAACGATTCCAAGTTATGTTGGTACACAAACAGGATCGTCTGATCACGTCTCTGTTGGAACGCATTTTAATCACTGCGCATGAGCGTGATCGTTCGTGTTGGAACAAACCTAATGTAATTGCTACTTGTGAGATTAATGCTCAATCGTTTGTAGTTTTTTGTAATATTACTTTTTTTTACTTGATGCGAGTACACAAAATATTGCATATTACGAAAAATATGTGATATTTTGTGTACTCGCAACAAGTAAAAATTGTTTTTGTTACTACAAAAAACTACAAACGATTAAGCATTAATCTCACTAGTAGCAATTATATTATTTGCAATAATTGCTGCTCAGAAATGTATTAATAACTTTTTCGGTCTAATTATTAAAACTACCAAAAAAAAAATAAGCTTACTACATTCATAAGCATTGTTTGTAGTTTAAAACTAAAAAAAATGTTATTTTTTTAAACGGGTTCCAGCGTGATAAAGCTATAGTCTGACAAACTTAACTGTAGCAGCGAAAGGAATTTAAACTATTTCGAACGAATATATGTGTGTGTGCCAAGTTTAACTACAAGAAAGCAATAGTACTCACTACTATATACTCAAGTACTAATTTTAATGTTAAAATAATTTTTCTTTACAATAACAAAATAAAATATTGAAAAAAAAGCTGAGAATTAAATGTGGTTGTTATATACTTTAATTTTTATTTAATATCTATTTTGTTTTACTAAGGAATATTATGTTATTAGGTAATTATTTTCCAAAGACCTTATCGATTTTGTCTAAACTGGCAACATCAAACAAAAGGCTTGTCCAGTTGCGAACTAAACGAACCTGGTTGGTGGAGCTTGTCACATGTTTTGTTTCTATGGGGTAAATTTACTTGTGATTGGAAGGGTTTGCGCTGTTTCTGGTTCCCTCTTGGAATGTCGAATATTTAAACATTCAGTGTCGGAGGTGGAAGGTTTTATCCTTATTTCTAAGTTTTAAAATTTTTGGTGTTGTGTAATTTTGCTTGTTTGTTGTGTTTTGTTTTTCTACCTTGTATATACATTTTTTAGTTCTTTTTTTATTTTTAAATAGTATTTCAATAGTATTACTATTGTTTTAAAATGAACAAATTTACTTACGGAAAGACACTACATGGACAAACAAAAGAAGTAATAGCAAATTTTTATAGGTGTTATAATCTTATAAAACAGTAATATGTTTTTTCTATTGGGTTTAAACATTAAATATACGAAAAAGAAAGCTTTATAATATGTAGCGGCAACTAAAGTTGGCAAGTCATCTGTTGGCAATATTTTTTACGAAAAGGGTCTTTATTCGTCTTTATACCATTTTTTACGTCAAAAATATAAAAAAATATTTTTTTCATTAAGCTGTTAGCAAGTAACAAAGAAAGCGGGCAAGTCTCGATGATTAGTTAACCCGCTTGTCACTAAAAAAAAAGACTGAGTAATACGTTTTTATTTCAGAATTAACACTGTAATACACAGAATAAAGCATACAGCTTTTCATAAATTAAAAAAAAAGCTACTTTTAAATATACTTTTGTCCATTTTATTTTTGTTTTATTTTGTTAATAGGGTTTGCGATGAAGAAGCCGCAAGCAATTCTTTAAAATTGCCATTTAAAAAGAAGCTTAATCGGGTATCTCTTTACACCGGAGTTGCCGTATCAACTGTACGAAAAATTAATAAAGAAGATAAGGAACGGTTGGAAAATAACCCCAATCAAATGTTATCCAGTCCTTAAAAAACGAGGGCGTCTTTCCTTGTCGAGAAGAATAAAATTTTGATTTTCAAGTGATAAGACATATGATAAATAGGTTTTATCTTAAATTGAAAGTTGTCCCGACAAGTAGAAAATTGTTGCAAAAATTGCGAGAAGATTTAAATGTTTCATATTCTAGGGAAACACTCAGGACGTTACTAATATCAAACGGTTTTTTTTGGCGTAAATTTCAAAATAAAAAAAAAAATTAATGGAGCGTCCTAATATATTACATTGGAGGTACAAATATTTTGAAATACGAAAATATCCCCAAAGGGAAGGGCGAAATATTATTTATTTGGACAAGACATGGGTAGATAATGATTTAACATTATAGTAATAGTAATGCTTTCTTAGTAAGTTTTTATTTTATAAATTGTTTTGTCATTTATCAAAAATTGCAATGATATTACAAGGAACTAGAACGAGTTTCCTCATTTTGAATTATTACCAAAAATTAAAAATACCGCCTATCTTAGAGGTAATAAAAACCGATTAGATGATGACGTTTTTCTGCATTTTTAACTTTCCATGAAATATTTTGTGAAATTGTTACTGATGGTCTTTAAATGACTTTATTTTTGGTGAGGGCCAAAATTTAAAATATATTTTAAAAAAAAACATAAATGTATACTGTACACATTATTTCATTTAAACAAATTACAAAATATTCCTGAACTTTGGAAAATCCGCACGCCGTTGTGCTTTTTATGAATGAAGTAGGCCATGTTTGGTTTACAACTTCCTTTCCCCTTTCCGACGCCGCACTGTCAAGATACGGTTGTCAGACTATACTAAAAAATTAAAAAATTTGTATATTTTTTTTTTGGGGATTTTTTAATTTCTTTTAAAATTACAAAATCATTTTTTTTTTATTTTTTTAATAAAAACTAGTTATTGATAAA
Source organism: Listronotus oregonensis (assembly GCA_019359885.1). Lineage (NCBI taxonomy): Eukaryota > Metazoa > Arthropoda > Insecta > Coleoptera > Curculionidae > Listronotus > Listronotus oregonensis. The sequence goes on along the minus strand of JAHBCN010022932.1, from coordinate 1,286 downwards.
TTTTTAAACCAATTAAATTGCTGTTGGGGGGTTAAAACAATTTTACTTTAAAAAATTATAAGATTTTTTAGGATTTTTTTTTTAAATTTAAAAGTTTATTCAATTTTTAAAACCCCTTTTTTTTAAACTTTAAAATTTTTAAACCCCTTTTTTTCAACCCGTTTGGGGAAAAAAATTAATAAATTTTTAAGACCCAAAAAAATTAAAAAAGGGGTTTAAAAAAGCGTTTTGAACAAGGAAAAAAACCGAACCGGTAAAGCGAATTTGGCCGGATTTTCTTTTCACTTTTCCCTCCAAAAACTTTTTAACAAATAGACAAAAAAACTAAAAAAGGTAAAATTAAATTTTTTTAAAAAAAAAAATTTTTTTATTTTTATTTGTGTAATTTAAAGAAACACAATCTAAATTTTTAATATTTCAAGGGTTTTTTTCCCCAAATCAATTTTTGTTATTGGCTTTATTATTATGAAAATTTTCATATTTTGCAACGTTACCTTTAACACGGTGCATTTCAGGAAAATAATTTTGGTTATACAGGGTGTCACAAAAAGTTGACGTACAGGTGCATTTTTTTTAAAAGGGGAAGCTTTGTATTTTTTTGTATATTTAGGTACCTCTTGTGGGATTTATTTCCCCAAAATTTGGTACATCGTTTAGAATTTCAGAGAAAAAAAAAAAATATAAAAAACTGTTTTTCACCATTAATTTAAAAATTAATAAAAATACCAATAGTGCTTGATTAATGAATAAACAAAACTTATTAAGTAACGTAATATCAGTCGCTTAGGCCCTGTTTGGTTAATTCGAACTTACAGGGTGTCCAAAATTTAGTGTCAAACTTTTCAAATTTTAAAGCACTTTATTTTTTTATTTTAAATATAACCCCTTATATTTTTAGTTGTTAGAGCAGAATTTAAAAAAAACATTTTTTTAATTTTAACCCTATCAAAAATTTTTAACACATTAAAAGTTATTCGTTGAAAACTCATTTTGGCATCTATTTAATAGTAATACATAAAAAAATGGTAGGTGGCTAGAAAACAATTTATTGAATTTGAGTTTCTTTAAAACTTAATTTTTACCTAAAAATTGGTTAAAGTTCATAAATTTAGCCAAAATTAAAATTAGTTTATTTAACATTAAAGGTTTTTTTTAAATTAATTTATTTTTAAATTTAAAAAATAATAATAATTTACTCGAATTTTTATAATACGTCAAAATAAGATTCTTTTAAATAAACTCCAATGAAAAAAATTGTTTTTCATAGCCACCTATCATTTTTTTTC
>JAHBCN010022931.1:0-12998 GCA_019359885.1 Listronotus oregonensis | reverse complement strand
ACTGAACAAGATTTTTGGCGCCCCAACCTAAGATAAGTTTAAGGTCTTGTGAAAGAAATATCTCTTGACCTGAGCTTGTTTTCCAAATCAGAATTACAGGGGGGCTTAAGAAATTGAATACTAGAGTGGGGGTACTATCGTCAAAACAGAATGAGATTGATTGTGGAAGAAGATCATTAATGTGTAGAAGAAACAGCGTGGGGACAGCACTGAGCCCGGGGCACCCCAGCATTAGTTTGGTAGAACCATCTACCGTAACTGATATACATCGATTAGAAAGAAAAGGGGCCAAGAGCAAAGCCTAAGTGGAAGACCGTAAGAAGAAAGTTTGTTAAGAAGCCCATCATGCCAGACCTGATCGAAAGCTTTGGATATTTCAAGAACAACTATTTGAGATTTACCAAGAAACTCAAGAGACTTGTTCCAGTTGTGTGAGAAAAGGAAAGAAGATCAGCTGTGGATCTACTGTGACGAAATCCATATTGTCTATCATTCTTTCATATTTATAGGTGAACTAGCAAAATATGAGATACATTAATCTAATATTCTTTTTCTTCCCCATTGCGATTTTATTGTCACCGCCACACGAAAAATGTAACGTACTTATAAACGTAATAAATATTTTCATAAGAAAAGTGACTCTTTGGTTGTTGTCACAGTTTTTGTGTAAGTTTAAAAAAAATATTTTTTCCAGCTAAAATATGCTATCAATAGGTAATATGTCTTTTCTCATTTGTTTAAACAAAAATTGTTTAAAAAATTATTGCTTTTAGCAACAATTGCTGAGAGAGCCAAATGATTCGATTTTCCAAAAAACCTTTGTAAGCCTAAGATTTCTAGTATATTAAAAAAATTAATAAATTTCCAGAGTCAATATTCCTGACTCCAATTTGCAAAGTTGTCAGTTTTTTTAAATAAAATTGAAATGCAACAATGTTGTGCAAAAACTATTAAACGGATTACAACAAAATTAGGCACGATGTTGTTTCACTATAGCATAAGTTTCATCTGGCCGAATATGGAGGTTCTTAGAGAAATCTAAGGGTCCGAGAAATCCAGAAAAAAAAATATTTATAATATTTTGTATATTTGTATTTTGCTACAAGTCTAATACATTTCTAACCTATCTTGTAGGAAATTTAGGTACGACTAACATTTACAAAGCTATAAGCAATTTAAGTAATAGAAAATATTTTTTACACCTTGTATGTTTGACAAATGTTCCTTACCTTTCTGAGATTAAGCATATCTCGATTCTTGTCATATACATCTTTTTGAGGAATTTCTAGCAAAAATATGCCCGCCACCTCGTACAACCAACGACTATTTTTTACATGTTAGGGTTGGTCTAATATAAAAAAAAAAACATATTTTTTAATCCTGAGATTTGTTTTATAGTATATGCAAAGACAATTACAGCTTTCACTATGGATATGCCAAATTCGTTGTAATATTTCTTTTTGCTGTATAATAATAAAATTTTATATATGTAAGTTTTTACTTTGGATGTATGTGTCTTTGTATGTCTGTTCGTTTAAAATTAAACATGAAGCTTCCGAATTTGAGAAAAAAAAATAAACACCTTGTAAAAGGCCAGTTTAGTGACGTAAGTAAGAAGAAATTATACTATTGACAAATGTTTTTAGATTTTTAAAAACGCACCTAAAAAACGTCAGCAAGAATAAATATTTTAATGTCTTATTATTACCACTAAAAAAAAACGCAATGCAGAAACAACAACACGATATACAAGACATCAAATAAGAATAAAAGATATTAAACTCTAGAAAAGTAGTCATTAATATATTGTTAAATTGTGGAAAAGAATCAATCGGATCTTTCGATTTCTCAATAATACATAAACATTAATTTTTTTTGTAAAATATCAGCTTTTTTTCTATTTTTGGGGTGTCTAAAATAAAAACTATAATTTGAAAAATTCTAAATTATATTTTTTCTCCTTGCCAAGAGTAGATTTCACAACATTGGTGCGCATCTACCTTTCAAACAACGCGTTAATTCCCCATATATCAAGAAGTCATGTACTCTGTGCGCTGTTGCCGGTGCCACCACCATATCCGTATCTGAAAAACAATTGTACTGCCTGGTTTGTATGGTTGTAAAACATCTGTGCTTTTGATTGTTCCGTTTTTTGGCTTTGATTTCTTCAAGGAAATCGTTTGCCAGCCCCCCCCTTTTTCCAGACACGCGGGGGCAACGTGAGCTTTCCCGGGTTTTTGTCAGTGGAATTTCTGGAGTCGGGCCGAAGCCCCCAGAAATTCCGAATTTGTCAAAAAAACTTAAAATTTTTCTAAAAGATTTTGATTGTGCAAGGAAAAAAAAATGGAAGTCCGACCAGGAAGCTGCTTTTTGGTATCACGCATAACCGCTTTCGTCAAATCAAATCAAATCAAATAAGCTTTATTGTTCAAAGAAACATGTTCTTTTTTAAAAAAACAAAAAAATAAATAAAGAAAAAATTTAAAAGGGAAAAAAAATACACAAAAAAAAAAAAAAAAAAGAAAAAACACAAAACTAACCTAAAATACAAGTATAAAACATTTAAAAAAGTTAAAAAAGATTCTAGACCAGCAAACCACCTAATGCAATAATATTGCACACCATTCAGTATCACAGACCAACATTGCAAAAATTAACACGCAGCCCAACAATAAAATATAAAACAAACAAATTATATTTACCAAAGACAATAATATTTCCCCCATAATTGTCTTTGTAGACACCAAATTGAAATATAAAATAAGAAAAAAGGTTAAAAGTTTTTAATGCAATAAACCAAATTAACCCAAACAAGGTGTAGAACACCAAGACCTTAAAAAAACCACCAAAACTATTTAACACAATAAGATTGCACAGCCGCATATATCACACCAACCTTTTCAAAAAGTAAATAAATAAATAAAAAAAATATAAATAAACAATACCCAGCCGAAGATGTATAAAGTAAAAACAATCAATAAAAATAAATATACAGATAATAAAAATCGTTATTAAACATTACACACTAAGGTACAAAAGCATAGACAAAATAAACTAAAGTTCATCATTATAAAATTCCTCTAAACAATAGTAGGCTTTACTCTGAAAAAACAATTTTACAGAGTGTTTAAAACTCTTATTATTTTCAAAAATTTTTATACACTCTAGGCAGGGGTTATACTTTTTTTAAAGGGTCTCATAAATCAGCGATTTTTTTGTCAGTGTACTTTTTGGTATTGGCAACCTCAGCTCATCATTGTTTCCCAATATGGTAACTACTTTCTTTTTTTTCATTTCCATACTTTTTGTGGATTAGAGACACTGTCTCCAAAAAAAAATACAGGTGAGCGTCAATATTTTCTCACGGAAAAAAAACGGTTTACAATGATCTCTCGGTTTTAATTTGCAGAGATATCTTAGAGCTCGCTTTTGAAGAGCAAAAGTAGACGGGGATCAGCTGTTAAAATACTAAACCCCAAAAGCTATACCATATCTAAGGTTAAATTTTTCCCCCAGCAAAGTAAACAGACTTTGCCATACTTTGCCCTAGATTACCCTGACAACTCTAACAGCGTAACAAGTTTATGCCTTTTTTTTTTTAAGATTTTTATATGATTAAAAATTTCCCCTTTGGGGAAACAATGTGTATACCTAGAAATTTTACAACGTCTTTATTTTCCAAAATACAAGTATCAAAATTTTTAAAATTTTTTATAACATTTGAATGTTAAAATGTTTGTTTTGTTTATATTGAACGATAAACAGTTTGCATCACACCACTGCTTTATTAATACCAATTCAGCTGAAACCCTAGCTGAGACATCACTAGTGCTCCGACCATGCCACAATATTGTGGTGTCGTCCGCAAATAAAGAAAAAAAGACCACTGATATCAATAGCGGCTAAATCATTCACATACAGAAGAAAGAGAAGTGGTCCCAATACTGACCCTTGGGGCACCGTGGGGGTTTAAAAAGCACCTCGGAGTCAGTGTCCTGGCATCTGACAATTTGCTCTCTATCAGACAAGTAAGATGTTATCCATTTTAGTACTGCTCCTTCCTGCTGAGCCAACCATCTTCCGCCATTGGAAAATTCCTTTTGTGCGTGGGGCCCCAAAAAAGAAACAGGTATAGGAATCTTCTTTTTACACCCCTTTGCCCCAGAAGAAGGATTCCATCGTTTGGCTTGAGTTTCTCCTTGATCTCCGAGGAAAAATTTTTGATACAGCGCCTTCAGCCCCTTCCCGGAAAAAAAAGGTTTTATCGCGAGCACTTCATTTTTCCCAAGGTAAAAAAGAAACTGTTTTTGTGCATTTATGCTTCCCTTTTGGATCGGGCGAAAGGACGCGGAGAAGGTGGGCGGAGACTAACAAACCCCCTACCACAATTTTCGTATAGCCGCTTTAAAAATATTATATTTTATTTAGGTTCTTCCAAATTCGGTGTATCGATGCGATGTTGTTTCCGATTCCAAGCCTACAGGAGATAACGTTTTTCGGTAACTATTTTTCACTTAAATGACATTAATTATACACCATTTTGAAGGTAAGGAAATAATCTATGCCTCTGCTGTAACGGATTTTTGAAATATGAGTCGAATTAAGAGAAAATAGTATCTAAACATAACCGATTTTAGGGTGACTTTTACTCAAGGAAATATTAAAAACTAAATCCAAATTTAAAAAAACTATTACAGCAGAAGCCAAAATTTTGGGGTGTTGGCTTTCATACGTTTGGGGAAAATTATCGATAACTTATACCGTTTTTAAGAAAAACATTATGCCCCGAACCCCAAATTGGATTCAATTTTCACGGCGCGAATGAACTTTTAATCTAAACAAAAGCGTCTGTATTATTATACGTATTCGTCTCAAACGTTTAATAAAGAGGTAAATATTTTTTACTTTATTTTTTATTGGAGAAATCTCGTGAAATATTTACCGCTCATTTTAATCCTACGTGAGTTTCATAATCACGAGAAACAAAAGATGATAGCTGTCAGCGAGCCCACGTAATTTAATAGAGAAGAACTGGCGAGTAATTAAAGTGTTGTTCCGGCTGAGCGGTCATCGCCAGGAGAACCAGGAAAATATTGTTTTGATCTTCTTCGTGATGTGATGAGACGATGGTGTCGTTTAACCAGAGTCGGGGAAAACAGTTTTGGCCCTTAACCATACCTTAAGACTTTATTTTAACCTCTTTTTTTAGCTAAAGCAGTGGGGTTTCCTAATTAGGACCGTATAACCTGGCTTCCTACTTTTAAAAAGGTGACATACGACGCATAAAATAATTTAATGTTGTAACGATAAGAAAGTCAAAGAGGTTAAACCTTTTGTTACCTTTAATAAACTTATTAGTGGTTATAGTTTATGCCACGACTAACCCAACCCAAGCCAAAAGATACAGAGGTGTTATTAAAACTCTTTCTGTGAATGCTAAAACATGCAATTCTTTCTAGTCAAGAGAAATAATCTATAATTCGTTAATATTTAATGTTAAAAGTGACCACTTCTTGTTATATAAGATATTAAATTATATCCTACTTCCTTTAAATTAAGTTAATTAAGTAAACCTGGAATCAAACAAATTTTTAATATTTGATAAGATCTATTACACCAAACTAAACTCAAACCACTTTTTAAATGTTATCTTAAACTGACCAAATAACTATAGTTTTAAGGACTACTTCTCACTTTAGCTTATATTGAAAGACTTACACTTTGCACATCAACTTGAACAGCTGCAAACGAAATCCAAAACTAACTGCCTCGAGACAGCCTCAGCTTGTGCAGTTCAGCCAAGCAAGCTGGACACTAAATTATTAGACCGTCTAAGCTTTTAAGAAATGCTTAGTGATGGCGGGCCGGTCTTGGTCTTGGGGGTCTTGGTCTTGGTCTTGCAGCAAGACCAAGACCGAGACCAAGACCAAGACCGCCTTTCGCTTGCAAGACCAAGACCAAGACCGGGATATGCAAGACCAAGACCAAGACCAAGACCGAGGGGTGCAAAGACTACGCAAGACCAAGACCGACCTGCAAGACTCTTGCACTTTTTTTACTTTTTTTTTAAAATTTAATATTCAATTTTTTTTTTTTAATATCAGAAGTATTTCATACAGACATGACAAAAAATGTGTCGAGAACTACCAAAAAGGCGATTATTTTATGTTATGAGTAACAGGTTTTTTAATAAAATAATAATTAAATCGATTATTTTTTTTTTTAAAAAAATTATCTAGAAAAGATAACTAGTAGATTAAAACATGTTTCAAAAAAAAAGATTGTGGGGTAATGGTCCGACAAACCGATATTCCAAAACCGTTTTTGACAAAAGAAAAACTAAGAGTACAAAAGTTTTTGAAGCTGAAAATTACTTACCTATTCCCCAAAGTTTTTTTTTTTTTAAATTGGATTTTGTGATGCCACTTACTGGACCAAAAAAATTTCCAAAACCAGGAAAACATTATTTTTGTGCCACACTGTAAGAAGTGGCATCATTAGATTGCCCCCCTTTAACTAAGATATAAATGTAAAAAAAAATGGTTTAATAAAAAAAAAAATTTGTCATTTTATATAGGAATACTTTTATATAAATGGATTTTTTAAAATTTACTTCCGGTTTAGACGGAAAAGCCAAAAAAAAAAAAAATATAATGATGACGTCAATTTTTCAAACCGAAAATGAAAAAAAAAACCTCTACGTCGACATTGTACCTATATGACAGTTCAAGAATTTTCAGCATAATATACAGGGAAGCGTTTTTTTTTAAAGAATCTATTGGGATAATTTTTCTGTTTTAGGTTAAAAAAATAAAAAAAAAGGGCGTTTTCTTGAGTGGTAGTGGATTTTTTTTTGGAAAATTTAAATAAAAAATAATTTTGCATTTTACGCTCTTTTTTTTTTAATTTTTGTATATTCAGTTTTTTTTTCCCTTAATTTAACGGTTTCGGATGTATCGATCTTTGTCGAATTTCGAGCCACCTTGTATATGCAGAATGTTTATAAAGTATTTGTACAAAAAATTTTTACCAAAATTTTTTTTCTAATTCGTGGCCCCAAAGTTTATTTGAACTGAAAAGCTTTCTAAATATCCTTTTTTTTAAATTAGAAAAAACCCAAGTTTACATATCAGAATCATTTTCATGGAAACTTCACATCTGGTTGAAATTAAAAGTTTTTGTTCTTTCCCCCCGAGTAAAACCCGTATTGTAATTTTATATGCTTTTTCAAAGAAAATTTAAATATTTCCTATCACTAAAATAAAGCGCTATAAATAAATAAACCCCACATTTAAAAAAATCCTTTTTAATCAAATAATTTAAATGTACATGAAAGGGGAAAATTGGTATATTTTAAAAAAATTTTCAGCAAAAAATATAGTCTCCATCTTTAATTATTTGTAAGTATTAAAAAATATATTTTTTTTTAAGATTACTTAGTTTAAATTATTACTCCCAAAAAAACAAGACCAAAAAAGATTTGCAAAGACCAAGACCAAGACCAAGACCGGGTGGTGCAAAAACCAAGACCAAGACCAAGACCAGACTTGCAAGACCAAGACCAAGACCAAGACTAGCCCGGTTTTTGGTTTTTGGTTTTTCTTTGCTCATCACTACTATCTAACTTCGTATTTACCATAGAACTAAAATTGCTATTTGAAATATATCAAACCAAATATTTTAATAATTTATAGAAACAAATTTTGCTTCTTGTACAAGGAAACGTTACAATTTGTCGTAATTTATTAAGTTGGCAACCTACCAACACTACATTATATTACAACATTACATTAATAAATACCAATTGGGTGGAAACTGATCTCGGCTTCATCTTTTTTTGTTTCTATGGCTTTGTAGTATGGGAGCAAACACAATAAAAACTTTTTAAGGTGTTCTCATGTGGTGCAGGAGAATGTTTAGTAAAACCTGGGATCTTAGACCAAAGATGATACTTTGGTGGTACGTCACAGTCATTAGGCCGATAGTCATCTACGGGGCTGTCGATGTCGTATGGTGACTGATATGTCTTTGCATAACCGGCGCCTTAAAAAGCTCACCTTCTGTGGCTATGGAAACTATCTTGGGCTTAACTCACTTGGATATTTTACAGTATGACTATCCAAACTTGTGTTCAAAAAAATGTTAGAAGGGGGTATCACAACAAAAATTTACGCATTCTTTTAGATAGTCAGGCTGCCCTAAAAGTCCTAAACTTCCATGGTTTTACATCAAAAACCACGATGGAATCCCTGCCTTACCTCCAGGAACAACAAGATAGAACTCCTTTGGTTTCCTGGATACACGGAAATAAACTCCTGGACAAAAAAAAACCGGCACCCTGGATTTTTTGCTAAGTTTAATACTTTATAACTTTTTTGTTTTTAATCCGATTTTTACAATTCTTTTCCCATTTTATAGATAATTTAATTGGGAATGTGCTGAATTTTTCAATGATGGGTAATTGTTCGATAGGGCGCTATTATACCGGATGAATCAATGTGTGTTTTTTTGACCTAAGTTTTAAACACCCTGTGGAGATATTTTTCGGCAATTTTTAATACTGACAATTTTTTGACAAAGTTACATGTGGGGCCCAACATTTTCTTTTTTTACTCATTTCGTTATCTCTAGTTTTAGAAGGATAGATGTTTTTAATAAAACTCTTTTGGGTACGACATTCTATTAGATCACAAGTCATTTTTAAATCAAGTCAACTTATGTAATTGTTATAAGTATTAGACAGTGACAGCAGTCAAAATTGTTGTAACAGTTATTGGTGTCAGCATGGTGTTAACTATAACAGACTCGGCAAAAATTATTGCTCTAATAGAGGAGGATCATAATAAAAGTTATGTAGCTCGTACGTTGGGATTTCCAAGGGTCACAGTTCAAGATGCTTGGAATAGGTACTTGGAAACAGGTTTTACTAGACGGCAAGGATGTGCTTGTGGTAAGATCTTTAAGAAACCGAAGGGCAACTTCCGTGACTTAAAAAAATGAGTTGCGAATGATACGTGGGGTCAATATTAGTGACAAAACGGTTCGAAGGAGGTTAAACGAAGCTGGGGCTCTGTTCAAGTAGGCCGGCAAAAAACCAGATTACTTCGGCATCATCGACGAGAACGGTTACGATTTGCCAGAGAATATTTAAAATGGACTGTGGAGCAGTGGAGTAATGTTTCTTCACAGACGAGTCGAGGGGGTCTTCGGTCGCCGGATGGTCGTGAGCGTGTATATACCAAAAAGAAAGATTTCCAATGCACCATAACAGAGCTAACATCTTATCAAGGTGGTTCCGTTATGGTGTGGGCGGGTATTTGATGATGCACGAACTGAACTCATATTTGTGGTAATGTTTTCCCCTTAATCGGTGAACAATTTTTTACTAATGCATGATAATGCTAGGCACATGTTACACGGGTGGTAAATGAATATTTTTTGATGAGGTTGGCATTCGACGGTTAGACTGGCCTGGTGGTGGGAAATCCGGATTTGACTCCAATTGAACATTTTGGGATCAGTTGAAAAGAGCTGTTTCCCTCGCCCTTTCAGTCAGACACTTTACAAGAGCTACGAATAGCACTTTCCCAAGAATATAATTTAATTTCCCAAAAAGAATCGTCACACTCATTCACTCCTTACCTAGCAGAATGCGCGCTGTTATTGAAGCTAGAGGAGGTCATGTTACTATTTTTTTTAAACTTTTAGTATTGTTTTAATTTAATTGTCCCCAAAAAAATGCCTTTAAAAAAAGAGTTTTATTAAAAAAACGTATCTCTTCTAAAACTAGAGATAACGAAATGAGTCAAAAAAAATTTTAAAATGTTTAATTTTCGAACTTTTAAAAAACCCCCCAATTCCCAATTTTTTGGAAAAAAAAATTTTCAGGGCCCCCATTCCCAATTAAAAAATTAAAAATTTTTCTAAAAAAGGGGGAAAAAGAATTGAAAAAATCGGATTAAAAAAAAAAAATTTAAAAAAGTATCAAATTTAAAAAAAAAACCCCGGGGCCCCCGGGGTTTTTTTGGGGAAATTTTTAAAAAATATGAAAAAGCAGATGAACTAGCAAGAGCCGGCTCACCTAGAAATTTTTGACCCAGAGCCAGTCCTTGCACTATCAGAACAGGCGATAAAAACAACAATAGCCAGATTTTAAAACAACATCTGGGGTTTTTGGGGCCCCATTAGGGGGTTTAAAAAAGACATGAAAAAAAACCCCCCTGGGCCCCCCCCTTTTCCAAAAGAAACTAAGACCCAGTTTTTTTTTTGGGGCGTACTTAGTTAAGACAAGTAGTAGGACTTTTGACGGGCCACTGTCATCTAAGGAAACACTTGCAGAAAATGAGCATACATAACGGCCCCTCTGATCTGATCTACAATGCAAAAAAGGGTAAAAAAGGGGCCAACACATGAACATGAACATCTTAGTAGAAACCCATTATACCTGATAAAGGAAAGCGGATTTTTATAACAGGAAAGGGGAGCACAATCAGCCAGTGGGCAACAGTGCCAACATAGGCGCGCCACCAATCCCGCCTAAACCAATCAACCAACCTTGATATCGATTTTCTATAGAAGAAATGTTTGGTTTTCATGTTCGTCATTTACAGCCCCCCAATTTTTGGGGAGGAAATCGAAATAAGAGTCCATTAAGTAGTTTACTCACAATATCTTTGTAACGGTGCGGTCAGTTTCATTTAGCATATTATCAGATATTTTGGATATTCGTGGACCCATAAATAGGTCCTCTTTAATTTTTGCCTGAGTTAGTCTCAGAAATGTTTGTTTTAGAAACAAGAACCTTGTTCCATTTTACCCCTTTTTTTTAACAACCCCTCTTTTTTAACCCCAAATTTTTTATGCAAAAGGTCGCATAATCCCTTTTTTTTGGGGTTTAAAAAAGTTTTTTATTGGTAACATTTTTTAGTCCCAAAGTCAGTGTCTGACATGTGGCCCTTTTTTTTTGGGCCCAAAAAAAATTTTTTCGTAATGTTAAGGAATTTCGGGGTATAAAAAAAAAAATGCATTTTTTTTGGTTTTGGTTTGGGGTTTTCCCCAAAAAAAAAAATGGGTTTAAAAATGTTTTGCGTTGTTTGGTTTCGCTTTTTGCGCCAAACATTTTTGGGGGGGAAAAGGGTAATTTTTTTTTTCCGGCAAACCAACCCTGTAACATATTTACTTGGGGGACAGCATAACTGGGAGGCAAACACGATCTCTTTCTGGCGGCGCTTTTTTTTTTTTTTAAGAAAAAAAAACGAAAAAGGGGGATAATTCAAATAAAAAAAAAACAGATCATATCTCAGCAAAACGTTGGCGCAAGAAAAATGACCGTACTTTCCCGCCAATTCATGAAAGCGTGCTTCTTTCTGTTTGTTATGCTGGGATACCAGTATGATACCGATATGTTGTGGTTACCTAGGAAAAAAATGGTAAAAGTGTTTCGCGTTGTTTGTTTCGCTTCGTTTAAGGCCCCCTTTTTTTGCTAATTTTTGCTGGCTAACCATTTTTAAAATATTTACTTTTCACAGCATAACTAGCAGGCAGCAGATCTCTTTTTTTGGGGGCGCTTTTTTTTTTTTTAAAAACAAAACAAGAAAAAAAAAGATTTTAATTCAAATAAAACAGACAGATCATATCTCAACCCCAAAAAAATTTGGGGCAAGAAAAATGACCGTACTTTCCCCCAATTCATGGGAAAACGTGCTCTTTCTGTTAGTTATGCTGTGATACCAGTATGTACCAAAAAGTTTGGGAAAACCCGGGGGAAAAAAAAAATAAAAGTGTTTCGCGTTGTTTGTTTCGTTTTTTTTTTAAAGGCCCCCTTTTGAAATTCAAAATAAAAGAAGGGGCGAATTCGCCTCGTCTCGCGAAACTGATGGCTCAACTAGTTTCGCCTCTATGTTGCGAATCGCTTCGCTTTGTGGATATACTTTGCTTAAAAAAAGGGGGTTGGGGAAAAATTTTTTCCCCCAAACCCCCCCAAAAAAAATTTTTAAAGTCCCCAAAAATTTTTTGTTTATCAGTGTGAAACCCACGTTTTAAAATTATAACGCGTTTAACGGCAATTTTTTTCTTCTATTACGCCCATTGATATTTATTAACATAAAAGCATTTTTTCTATTACGCCCAGTTAGTATTTAGATTTATGTCTGCGGTCTTCTAGTCAAATAAGTAGGTATGCCCTTGTACTAAACTGCGAATTCCTAGCGAAACATGACATTGTCTCGCGGAACTGAGGTACTAAATGTTTCTTTCTGATTTATTGGGTAGGAAAGGCTGCTCTTATCTTCCGTTACTAAAGAAAATGAAATGTATAAATGGTTTGGTTGCACCCACAAGAAATGGAAAATTAAAGATAAAAAAAAAAATCCGGCATTTTTTTAAAAAACAATAGGCGTTTTTTATGATTTTTTTTTTAAAAAATTTCAAAGCCCCCATAAAAAAAAAAAGGCCAAAAATATTTTTTCCCCATTTTTTGGCCCAAACTTTTTAAAAATCAATTTTTTAAAAATTTAATTTTTTAGGCCCGGGGGTCACGGCCCCAAATTTTCTATTGGTGGAATTTCTGCTGTGTTGTCAGCTTTTTGTTATTCGGGGAAAGCCTGTCATCAAATATCGATAGCCCAACATCTAAAAAATTTTGGGGGGTTCCCCCCCAATTTTAAAAATTTCAATTCAACCCCCCTAACCCCGTAACCTCAAAAATTTTTTAATAATTTCTAATTTGTAAATGGTGTGTGTTCTTTCCCAAAAAATTTTTCCAAAATTTTTTTCTATAGTTATTATTATCGCCAAACTTTCCCCGGGGGCCTACTTTTTACGAGTAAATTTCCGTTATTTTTTTTAAAATGAAAAAAAAAGGGATTGTTATTATTTGCGAAACCAAAAAGGGGGCCCAGTTTAGGATCTTCAAAAATTTTTTTTTTAAAAAAAAAGCATAAAAAAAACCAGTGCCCTTAAAAAGGGAGAAAATCCCAAAAAAGGAAAAATTATTTTTG
>JAHBCN010022930.1:0-13072 GCA_019359885.1 Listronotus oregonensis | reverse complement strand
ATTCCGAAAATAGGGAAATGGGAATGTAACTATTCTACCATTTAACAGTTAGTTGTAGATCAACTTCAATTACCAATTTCAAAAAGAATACGATATAGCCCCTTCACATTAGTTTTTTCATTAGCTATTTTTAGCAAGCCATCTTCAGCATACGAGTACTTTTACCCACGAAGAGACATTTGCAGCAACTTTCCACTTCATTTAATGTATCTCCAGAAAATTTAAGTACAAATAATCAATATTTATCCCAGATTGCCACTACCTTTCAGAGAAGTGAAAAAACTATATCAAAAAGCTGCCCTTATTTTAAACAATATTATTTTAAACAAAACCAATACAGGGAGAAAACAATATTCAAGTAGATGGCCAGATATCTTAATATTTTATGTAACAATATAAATAGTTACAACAACAAAAAACATATTCTTTACAACACAGTGGAAAAAGGGGAAATTAATTGTATCTTGCTGGTTGAGACAAAGACCGAAGTAGACACAAACATTTCATACAAGGACTGGGATAAATAACAAATGTAAGGTAACATAGTAATCAATACTAGAAGGGGCAGTTAAGCTCAGTTAAACCCAAAATTAAAAATGAAAAAGCCAATGCACCGCATCTAAATAATCCAGCAAATGAATGCCTACATTTTTCCATCCCATTTCAAAACGATCAGCTTCATATGTTTCTAGTTTATATTCATTCTACTTCCCTAATAGAAGAAACCATTTTCATCCAAGCTTCACTGTATAAATACTCATTAATCATCGGATATTTTATTGTCAACGGGGATAAACAAAAACAAATAAACAACATTCTAAGTAGCAGCAACTTCATGACGAAAAACACTCCTCCAACATTCCTTATGACAAATAATACCGATTCAAAAATAACCCAGATTTTTGTCCAGAAAATATCATAGCTGTAGTAGGGGAATGGTATCAAGTTTATTTCAGGATCAGGGACTTTGATAATGAAGCACTGTATATAAAAGAAGAGGATTATTATAAAATTGTGCATAATCAAAAAAACTCTGCACCGTGCTTTGATCAAGTACCTTGGATAGTTATTAAACAAATAGACCATAGAAAACATTTATATATTATAAGGCTATATAATTTCTGTCTTAACAATCAGATATTTCCAGACGTATGGAAGAAGGGTATCATAATAAATAGTCCTAAACCAAACGGCAACCACAAACTAACACAAAATTACCGTCCTATAACGCTGTTACCCGCTCTGGGAAAAATTTTTGAAAAAAATATTAGGAAATATGATTTTGCAACTTACCAACAATGAAATTCCCTTACATCAATTTGGCTTTACAGACAAATGCTCTACGATTCATCCACTAACAGTATTGGTCTCAAATGTACAACCAGAAAAGCACAATAACAAAAAAAGTGCAGCAGTTTTTCTGGACATCTGGAAAGCTTTTGATAGTGTTTGGCACCAAGGACTTTTGTTCAAGTTGCACACTCTTTCAAAAGCGATAGCCAATTTGCAATCTGCGATGCAAAATGGTGACTACAAGTTAATCCAACAAAAACACAGTTTTTAATATTTAACCACAACCTTTCTGAACATTCCCCAAAAATCAAGATAGGAAGTGCTAATATTTCACCATCCCACACAGCTAAATACTTGGGAATAGAAATAGACTCTAAGCTGAATTTAACCATTATACAAATATATTAAAAAAGAAAATCATAGCAAGATCAAAACACTTCAGAGCTCTATTATTCAAGAACCAGGGAATAACAATCAAATCAGAGGTACAAATCTACAAAACTATATGTCGTCCTGTGATCGAATATGGACACATTTTGCTAGTAAATGCATTAAATCCAGCCTGGAAAAACCTCACCACGGCTCTAAGAATATTGACCAAAATAAGAACAACCCTCTCCATAATCCATCCAACAACTACCTCTATGGGAAAACCAAGGTACAGCCAATCCGCCAACGATGCCTATCTCTGAGCAACAAATTTAACACAACATCCAGCTTATAACACCGCTCTGTAAAGTGAGAAATTCAGAGGCTACATCTAAATGCATACATCCAAAAAAGATGGTTTGGGAATGATTGTGTAAATAAAAATAAGGACATTCTGATATTTACTAGTTTTAATTTGTTTTTTTTACTCCAAACATTATGTATTGTTGTTTTTGTTAATGTCTGTTTATAATAATATAATAAACCAATTGTAAATTATATAGGCTGAAGGACCTCGGTCGATGGCCTTTTGGGTCATACCAATAAAGTACTTATAAAAAATAAAAAAAATAAGTGTAAAACCCAAGCAATAAACCCAGTTAACGTTTTTCTTTTTTAGACATGTCTTCCTTAATAAGTACAGATTATGTTTTTTAATAATATTATTTTACTGATTAAGGTTGAAATTACAAAATATTTGCAAGTTTAACTTGCATATGCAGTTGACGAGTTACAGCTGCAAAGTTAAAAAAACAGATTCCAGAAACTTGTTGATTTATGGCGAAAGTCATCTGCAAAGTTGCAGATGGTGGGAGGGTCCTGCAAGTTATCTGCAAATACATATTAACCTTAAAAAATGTACGCTACCGCTAATTAGGCACTACAAAACAATTTATTTGTATTTTGTGGATTTGCGTTGTGTTATATATTCTAATATGTCTTTGGGCTATATTGTCGTTCTAAGACAACCCCTTCAAAGAAATAGACCTCCCTTATACAGAAGAATTTTAGCCGTCAGAAAAATGTATTTGATATGCCAGAAGAGGCTTTTATCGGCCTTTTTAGACTTTCAAAAGGCCTTGTGGGAGACATTATGGCACTGGTAATTGGCGATATCGGAAGGAGAACACAGCGGCACCAAGCAGTGTCAATAGGGGTGCAGGTAGATACCAAGTTATACAAAAAAATAGAAACTATTTTTTTCACGAAGATTTTCTTACTGGGCCAGCTAGGCGCCAGCTAGGCAGTGAATTTCAAGTTTAAAGATCACTAATTGTTCACAGAACAAAAGGTTAGGTAACTCCAAAGTAAACTGTTAAATTCTGTGTTTTCAGGTCCTTGTGTCATTGCGGCTTTTAGCTAGTGGATCATTCCAAAATGTGGTTGATAAGAGCCTTTTTCATCAGATACGGCAACCTACAGTGTGTAAAGTTTTCAAAGATTTCTTAGATTCTTTTGTTCGCCACTCGAGTCAATTTATTACTTTTTCAACACTAGCACAAGAAATAGACAACACCAAAATGGGATTTCAGGAAAGATTCAATTTTCCAGGATGCTTAGGAGCCAGGCAAGTTAAGTTATAAGTTATAAAAATTATATTTTGTTTTAAATATTTGCAATGATAAAGTTATAAATATTTAAAAATTTGAGTTTTGATTTCACACTAGTAGATTTCACACTGTCACATTTCTTAATTCTGAAACATATAACTCTATGGATTGTTTTGCAATTTTAAATTGTGCTTAAATTGAAGAACTTTGAAATTTAATAATTTACACATCTGAAATAAAGTTTTTGGTTTGCCACTTATGAATAGAAACGTACTTTTATTTACAGATTGCACCCATGTTTATATACAAAAACCCAATGAGAATTGGAATGCCTGTTTAAACAGGAAAGAAGGATTCTCGTTAAATGTACAAATGGTAATAGGTAGGTCAAATGAAATTTTATTTTAGCTTCTTACAATGGTTAATTTCTTGTAGATCTGTGACAGCCACTTACAAATTACCAATGTAATTGCCCAGTTTCCAGGATGTGTTCACGATTTTTTATTTACAATAATTGTGGCCTACGCACATTGTTACATTCCCAAAATTGCACTCCAAACTCTTGGTTGTTGGGTGACAAAGGATATCCTTTGGAACATTGCGTGCTCATTCCTGTTAGAGTCCCAAATAATGAAATGGAAAAAAGATATAACGCAGCACACATGATTCTGGTGGAGTTCTACCATATAAACCTCAAAAGTGATAAAAATTATTGTATGCTGCGCGATGCTACATAACATGAGACTTAATAACAACTTCGCTCTAGAATATTATGCAGATTTTAATGAAGATGATGACATTGATATCCTCGAAGAAAATAATATCGTCAATCAAAGAAGAGGTGAAGCAGTAAGGCAACACTTAATAAATAACAGGTTTAACTTGTAATATATGATTTTCTCTAAACTGCATTTAAAACCAGCAATCGAAAAATGTTTAGGTTTGGTTAAACTGTAAGTTGTATATAACGATTTAAACTAAAACCAACAAGCCATTTTTCTATAAAATGCCCCATTTCAATATCAGAGTATGTCGAAAGCCTGAAAAATTGCACTTTGTAGAAACAGTTCAAATTTTGTAATCTAAATATTTAACAATATACCTGGTATACTCTATAAGGGAAAAAATTGTAGTTTGTCAGTATGTTGTTTTTTATTGTTTTCACTTATAAAGTTAGTGATCTTAAGATGTAGATTTATGTATTGTAAGGCCCCTTTTTGGCCATATTTAATTTGTGCATTTTTAAGTTTTAATAAAAACAGCTTATATTAACTTGGTTCATTTTATTGATCGATAATTTCTATCATAACGGACAAATAGTACCTACTCTACATCAAAACTGTCAAGTACTCTCTACATCAAAATATAAGACAGTCTAAGCATACTCCCTTTTAAAAACCATTTTTTGAAATGTTTAGAAGGCAATTAAAAAGTATTTGATACTTTTGTGGTCACATCTGAAGTTTCATAAAATGGTTTTTTGTTTTGTATAGGGTGTATAGGAAGTATAGGAAGTAGAGGATATGGGTAGACTCTATTACATTTAAGTACTTGACGGCTCTGCTTTACACATAGATATATACCCACAGGGTATTTTTAATGCCAAAAAAACTTTTATTGTAAAGGAAATAGTTAGTTAGTAGGTAGTAGTTATTTAAAATAACGTCCGTGGTGGCACTACCGCGTTGTCTAAAAGGTGCTGTAAAATGCAACATTTGCATGTTTCAGTTCTTGAACAACGTTGACGAAACAACTGGGAAGAAATGGTACTTAGGTTTATATATATATATATATATATATATATATATATATATATATATATATATATATATATATATATATATATATATAATATATATATATAAATAATATAAATAAAATATATAAATTTTAAAAGATATAATATCCATATATAATAATCCTTCGTGAGCTGTCATAAAGATAAAAAAAAAGACAAAGGAAACACTGAACACCAATATTAAGAATTTTTACAAAGTATTCACGTTTATCAAACAATCAACTTCCTGTTTTTTAAACTAAAGTGCCTTCTTTTTTAATATGACGAGGTTGCGGAGAAAAAAATTGGTTTTTATCATTTCACGTAGTATCTTTTCTTGGTTTGCCAAAACAGCTCTTACTGCTAGTGGGCTACCTTAAGTTAGCGTTTTTCTTCTTATAACCTTCTTTGCTGATCGAGGAGTTGCTGAACTACTTACATTTCTTTTCTCTGTTTTTTTTGCTTGTTGGAACACTTATATTAATGTTCAAATTACTTGACTCATAAGTAATGGTCCATCGTTTAACTTTGTTGTTGGAAGCATATTTTTTTATTGGCCGCAAAATTACTGCTGCTTAGAAAAGTATCCACACCTTCTGGTAACCCAGTTACTACAATCTTACCGATTATTTCTAAAACCTTTTCATCTAATTCAGTAAGGGTTATTTTTGGTGGCGCGCCACCTCTGTTGTTTCTTGATAACGCTTAATCTCGGCTGCCTTTTTTGGCTTTTGTTTACTCTTCACTTCCTCCCCTGTTCAATTCGTTACTTCCTTGGAATTAATTTTCTCTGCAATTTCATTCCATCTTTTTCTAATGGCATAGACGTCTTTATATTTTCTTTCCAATTCCCCTGTAAAATATATTTGTTAAGCAAACAGCTTCTTTGAAGAAAATAAAAGTATTTTTACCTGTGGTCAGCTCCTTATCCTCTATTATCTCGACTATCAGAATAGTTAATTCCTTTGTGGAAAAATTTGGTCGACGAATATTAATGCTCTTTTTGATTTGTTCTTTCATTGAATTGAAGTTACAACAAATAAATTTAAAGAAAAAAAAAATACCCAAAACTGGGATAACTTTGAGGTTAAAAATATTTGTTATTTGGCACTTCTTGAAAAAAATAGAATTTGATGGGTTATCCAGTTTTGATTGAATGTTCTGCAATGGACTTTCAGTTTCGGTTATGGTTCCAACCTCAGTTAAAATATTACTTTCTGGTGAATCTACCTCATATTTAAATGATGCAGTGGATTCTGCAACATTTTTGTGGACCCCACTGAAACTGTCTTTATTAGATCTAAAACCTCATTTTCATATGGTGTTATAGGGTCATTCATATGCAGTACCTTTACTTTCACTTAGATATTTACTTCTTTTAACTTTTGTCCTAGATCTCATATCCTGCCAAGTCTAAAAAACATTTGCAATTAAACTGCTGTCCATAATATAATATAAATACAAAAGTCATTATTTAGTCTAAATAATTTTATCTTGAAGACTAACAGAAACAGTGAAAGAGCAGTTATATAGTCCTTGTATTGGACACAGTTTTATTTGATTTTTTTTTTCAAGAAGTTTGAGGGAAAATTACCTTCCTCCTTTGTGGCTCCAGGACAACTATTCAACAAATTTGTTAGTTCTTGCCATAGGGCCTGTAACTGTTTCTGGGTAAAATTTGTTGAAAATTTACCCAAACTTAATTCGGGATGTTTTTTAAAAACTCCAAAATAAGTATTTTCTGTTCACTTGTTGTGTTACAGTTTTTTTTAGAGGCTAGGGACCCCAGATATAGCCATTCCTCGACTAAACAATATAAGATTCTGGATACTCAGGAATATGTTGCATTTAAATCCATGTTATCTGGAATTAAAAAAAACTGTATGTAAATAAACTGCAATAAGAAAAAATCAGCAATGTATATATGTACCTAAAGTAATGAGTAAAATACTCTGATATTTTTCTACAGTCCATCATTAAATAAATTATATATATATATATATATATATATATATATATATATATATATATATATATATATATATATATATATATATATATATATATATATATATATATATATATATATATATATAATATATATTTATATATATATATAATATAATATATATAATATATATATATATATATATATATATATATATATAATATATATATATATATATATATATATATATATATATATATATATATATATATATATATATATATATATATATATTTATATATATATATATATATATATATATATATATATATATATATATATATATATATATATATATATATATATATATATATATATATATATATATATATATATATATATATATATTGTAATAACATGTCTGAAATAAATTTCATAAGGGACAAATTGGCAAACAACAAGATGACAGGAAAAAAGTCTATTTTCATAAGATAAAAGGGGGCATAATTGTATAAAATAACTAATTTTTATTTGTAAATATGAAATAAAGATCCACAATCATGGGAAAAATAAAAATAAGTAAAAAATTGCTTAAGAAATGTCTTAGATAGAAAGTCGATATTTCTAGTATCGTAGCGAAAGGAAAAACTCCATAATTTCATAAAAAGCAATTTTCTCAATCAAAATATATGAAACAGAAGTATATAGACTATACAAGGATAATATAAAGGAATAAACAAATTTACAGAGAAAGGATAAGAATTATGGTATAAAACATAAACAATTTTTATGACACGAAGGTCAAATATGTAATATGGCATATTTCTTTAATATCATTAGATATTGAGTATAGATAAGTTTGTAAATAGATGGAATAGGGTAATTTTAAGAAGTAAACAGAATTTTGTCAAAGTGGAAGGATTATAAAGGACAAAAAAATCCGTAACAAAATTCGTTTCGAACTAAAAGTGACAGTGGACATGTTTTAACCAAAAGTGCAACGGCGCGAAACGGGAATAACCCCAATTACAGTAAACAGTGATAATAAACTCTAATCAATAATAAAATTAAAAGACATTCAAAAGAAAATTAGATTTAAGGGTATAAATGGACTTTAGAAAGTAAGATGAACAATACTTGTCCCATGACAAGGCAATAAACCATTTCTAAATTGTAAAAATAGCTCATAGGTTAAATTATATGTATAAGTTGTAGAATATTATATTTAATTAATATCAAGCATTAGTTTTAAGTAAATAAGTGAAATAGGAGATAAAAAAGGAAATATAACAGAATAATAGTATCAAAATTTACTGACATTAAGTGACTCATCATGAAAATTAACAATTAAAAACAGATTAGGGCATATTAAAACATATATCATTTTAAAGCCAAAGCCTCAGAGAAGGAATTTCGGGATATTAGGAAAGCTAAGATATAATTATAAAACAGAAAATTTCATCCAAAGTTAAAAATATCAAGTACCAGAATCCATGTTTTTTTATATCAATTTTTGTCTAGTAGCCTGGATTCTGGCAGACATCTTTAAAATATATTTTTTGTCTCGGAGGATATAAATAGCAAACACCCCCGAAAACAAGAGATTCGTCAGTTTTCACTTGCTGTAGTCACCTCGCTGCTCGGGAAAGAAAAAAAACAAACGAAAGGGAAAGTTAACCCTACTTTTGAAATAAGAAAAAACAAAATAAGTTGTAAAAGAAAAGTAATTCAAAGTGTTTTTAAGGGAATATTTTAGCAAAGAATTTAATAGTAAATAATAAAATAAACAAATACAAACCTTTAAAATAACAACGGCGAATCCTAAAGGTCAAGAAGGCAGAATAAAAACATAACCACATAAACAAATTGGGAAATTTTCATGATCCAGCCAAACTACATGTTCCAGTTCCAATAAATTAGATAATTTGGTAATCATAATATAAATCCAGGACAAGAAAACAAACAAATTCATTGTTATATCCTTTTTTATCAACAAATTCACAGGATAAAAAGGTATTTTTAGTGTTAAGAATTATGAAAGCGTCAATGACTTGAACTATTAAAAATTATTCGAACTATTTAACCACAAAGGTGTGAGCGTATTCCATTGATGATAGTTAATTTATTTGAGCGTATTCCATTGACAATAGTTAGTTTAAAAAGGGAATTTTAGGTAGTAAATCTCCATTGTAATAAATTTTAAATTTGAAATTTTAAAATAGTTATTAAAATTATTAAAAAACGTCATAAATATAATTGAATATTGTTAATTTTAAAAAACAAATTGAAAGAACATAATATAAATACATTTTTATGAACTAAACTGATAAACAATATAAAATAATTGCTATTGATGTAATGATAAAGTTTTTTTTTAAGTAATAAATAAAATATATTTTAACAATAAGACTTTGATTTATCCAAGTTGAATAACAAAATTTAGAAAATTAAAAATAATTTGCCAGAACTCAAAGGGATAGGAGTCTAGAGATAAAGATAGTAAGTATTAGCCGAGGTATTAGTAAAATAAAATAAACAATCAAATAAACTTTATTGTCCCAACACACAAATTATAAAGTATCGAATCGTTCTACATTAATAATAAAAATAAATAATTAATAATAAAATAAATAACAATAAAAACTTACACCTATAATATGTATATATATATATATATATATATATATATATATATATATATATATATATATATATATATATATATATATATATATATATATATATATATATATTTATAGATATTATTTACTTTATAATAATATTCCAACAGTCTAAATAATATAAAAATCTGGCAATATAATATGGTTTAAAAATTTTGTTAGTTGTTATTTAGTGGAAAATAAAAAATAATTTTTTAAAATATATATATATATATATATATATATATATATATATATATATATATATATATATATATATATATATATATATTTATTATATAAATTATATATATATATATATATATAATATATATATTATAATATTATAAATATATTATTATATATATTTTATAAAAAAAAAAAAGAAACCTATTAATGATGTTCAAAATGAAACCAATAAACTTAAAATGCAATATTTTTTTACCTCATATTATTGGGATACGGCCCAAAAGATATAAATATTTTTTATGGTCCAAACAAACGTAAATTGCAAGGAAATAACCAACAAAACTGCGATTTTTTAGGAGCTAAAGTTAGGCACTCTCAACAAAGACGAGCCGTTCATCGCAGTATTGACCACCCGGCATAAAATTGCTTTTGGATCCATGACGTCTATGACACACGACGAAGTTTCTATAGTACAGCGCATGATAGCTTGATATAAAGTGCTTACTTAATAATAATTAAAATGGTTAATATTGATGTATTTTTATTATTATACAGGATGTCCCAGAAGTCGACGATCAAACTTAAGGAGAGAAAGGGAGGGGTGATTTAAAAAAAAAAAACATATATGTGGTTATCCAATTTATCTATATCCAATATATTTATATTACAAATTAAACATATGTACATACATAAAATCCTAACTCTATAGGATTAATTTTTAAACCTGGCTAGCTATTAATTTAAAGAACACTTTTAAACCTGAAATGATAACTTAAATCTTTAAAAATTGTTTCAACAAACCTAAAAATAAATCTAAGATAATTAAGTAGGTATTAATCAGTGTGATCAAAGCTGCTTTAAATATTTGGAACTCTTATATTATGATCTGACAATGCAAGTTTTATTAATTTAGTTTCAACATTTGATGGTTGAGGATAATCTAAGACTTTTCTTTTTTTGTGTGTTGTAAATGCTTTTGCATGTGGTTTTATTTTTTCTAAAACATTCACTTTTTCCTTTACTTCAAAATTTAACTGTTTTCTTGAGTTATAAATATTAAATATTCTATCTAATTTTTTAGATAGAATATTTTTTGGAAGTTTGATTTATGGTCTGTTAAGTGATATTTATTGTTAAATCCTAAAAGTAGTTGTATTTTTGAATTAATTTCTTTCTTTCTAAACATACTACTCTGTGACGAAGTCAACACTGGATCACACAGTTTAATATCAGAGTTTTGATCATTTTTATTGATAATGTTTTTCATTTACTTCAACATTTTTATAAATACAACAAGTATGTATGAGTTTGCATATGTTAAAGTTTATGACATTATCTGGACAAATACATTTATAAAATTGCACACAAATTTGTCATAAATCACACTTCAATTTATACAAACTAGGGCAGTTATCAGAAACTTTTTGTACCACATAACAAAAATTTAAATCTGTTGAAAAAAGTACTTCCCATTGGTTAAACTGTTTACGAGTAATATTTTCCATAGGAATACCAACTGCTTTTGAATGGCCAGCTTTAATTTTTTAAATTTTGTTTGTTTTTTTTTTTGGCATTAAGATTTTAATAGTATTGTCCAACATTTTATCTTTTACCAAATTTATTAAGGCATTTATAGTTTTGTTAAGGCGTTTACATTTTTCCCTTGCAGATAAAAATGCTTTATAGTTTTGTGTAAAAACTCTAGGTACATATTGGTGTTAATGCCTGCATAGGTCCTGTTACAATAGGCCCACAGATGTGTACGATGTAAATAGGTTCTTGAAAAATATTTAAAAAACTCAAATGTATCTGGATCTAAATTTAACTGACTTGTAAAGATATTTAACTCTTTTAAAAAACTTTCTTCATTTATTTCCTTTTGAAGAACCTTTAAAGTTTTAAAACTAACAATCTTTGCTCTTTTTCAGCAATTTTTTTTGAATTTTGAATCCAAGACAAGAAAAAGCTCGTCTTTTAAACATCATTGTCCTAATAATCTTTTTTTATTGTATAAAAATTTCCTTTGCTTTACAACCGTTTCCCCAGACTAAGACTCTGTAATTGAAACATGATTGAACATATGCGAAGTAATACAATTTTAAAAGACTAATATATATTTTGGTCCGTAATTGCCATAGGACAAAACAAGATAAGAAACACCCCTAGGAATTTCGCAACGTTTGTCTGTTCAATAGTTTGAATATTTAATCTGACCAAAAGACTTTATTTAAATATCGGAACTAAAAACAGAATAGTTCAGTTTCACTTTCATTTAATACTAAGCCATTTGTCTTACAGTAATTCTGAACCAAGAAACAGCACTACAGGCATTTTTGGATAAATTTTTAAATGAATTTGCGGCACATACGACTGTTGTATGTATCCGAAAAAGCGAAATATAATGACAATTAAAACCACTCGACGCAATATCGTTAATGAAGATTAAAAACAACAATAGCCCAAGTAGACTGCCCTGAGGTACTCCCTGGGCATCATTCAAAATAAAAAGTATCCCGAAGGTCCTTAAAATCACCTGTTGCATACGATTGCTGAGAAACTCTTCAACCACTTAAGAGCGTTCCCACGAACGCCCAGTAACTTTAATTTATTGAGAAAATTCTTTTATTAATGACATCAAAGGCACGTCTGAGATCAAAAAAAAAGACAGTATTATTGTTTTTGTCGAGGTTCTCAAATTTTATTATAAAGTCAACAATTGCATCCTGAGTTTTACAAATCACCAAGAAAACCAAACTGCATTTAATGAAAAAAACTTTTTGTTTTAAAAAACTATCAGCCTAAGGTAAATGCTCTCTCAAATCCCCTTTGAAAAAAATGTAAAAATGCTATTCCAAGATAGTTTGAAATTTCCCTGTTTTTCCCCTTTTTTATCAATCGGTCGAACTATAGTATTTTTTTAAAGTACTCGGAAATGATCCTTCCGAAAATGAAATATTAATTAAAGTAGTAAGAGGCGCCACGACATAGTCAATAACATTCTTCAAAAGGCAGCAAGGAATACCATCAAACCCAGATGAAGATTTCCTGGTGACATAAAGAATGATTTCATACATTTCACGCTCTGTGTAGGGAATCAAAAATAGAGGTCACAATTATTTTTATCCTTAGGTGATAAGGGTACAATACAATCAGTTGTAACGTTAGATGTTATCTCATTGACAGAATCAATAAAATAATTATTGAACGCCTCTTTCGTCAGTTTAGA
>JAHBCN010022929.1:0-13108 GCA_019359885.1 Listronotus oregonensis | reverse complement strand
CTATAAATTGTAAATAATCTGAAAATAATAAAAGCATTATGAAATTGGAAATTGGTAAACTGGTTTCTTTAGACTCCTTGGCCCATTTCTAAATAAAAAAAAAACCTGGCGGATCATTTAAATTACCACATTTATCATATTGTAAAAGTCTCTCAGACGAAATGCGTGGTCCGCTTCCGTAAACTGCTCCATAGTAACTAAATTCTTATTCCTAAAAGTCAGGCAGTTAATTGTCATATCCCCGGTACATTAAAGCTTTGTTGCAGTTATGTAGTAGACTTAACAAACCAAACTAACCAACTGAACTAAACTTTTGTTAAAGACACCTTGTATTTTATTTGAGTTTTTTTTTAATAATTAAATTATATAGTTTGGCATTAATAATTTGTTAAAGATAAAGTGCTATAATTAAATGCCAGAACACACTTAATGGATAATAACACGAACTGTGTCCTTTTAAGGCAAAAGAAATATTTTGCCCCTACCTGACATTGATAAATGATAAAAACGTTTTATTTTTGTGTTTTTATTCCGCTGCCCAATGAGTTTATATTACAACGTGGGTGGATGCTAACTTCCTTACCAAGAAATGTTTTTGTTGCCTGTAAAAACTTATTCAGAGAATAGGGGAACTTTTTGTAATTGTGGTTTAAGTAATAACAGATGACAAAAGTACCTAAAAAATTTAATATATTAGGTTTTTACAGCTACAACGGGATAGAAAGAAATAAAGTGTGGTAATGCATTACGATGTCAATAACCATGTTTTACTAGCCTTTTTCCTCTAAAGACTTAAAAAATATCCGCTAGGGGCAGCACCGGTAGGGGGATACAAATAATTTGAATTCTGTATTGACAACAACGTAAAATGTACTAAACTTAAATTAAATTAACCAAAGATGATGTACCTGGGGCAAAATTAAAATAATCAAAAACACAAGATAATCTTTTCCCTGACTTAAAACAATGGATGTCGCAGTTTACCCGCGTTAGGTAATAAAAATGTCTTAGTTAGCACGAAGGTCCCGAGTTCGATTCTACCACCACTCCAAAAACATTTTTTTATTATAAACTGCTTTTAAAAAGCAAAAAAAACTTCTATTTTAAATAAAAAACGTTTTTTGGGGGCTTGGAGAATCGAACTTTTGGATTCTCCTGCGGGAAAAAAAATTTATAAGGGCCCTCGGGGAAAAAAAAAAAAAGAAAGCAAAGAAATTCTGTAAACTAACAGGCTATTTATAAATTAATTTAAACCCTTTTTAAATAATAATAAGACATTTTTATTACCTTTTGCGGGTAAAAATTTTGGCATGCAACCCATCGTTTTAAGTCCCGGAAAAGATTATCTTCTGTTTTTGAATATTTTAATTTTGCCCCAAGTACATCATCTTCGGTTAATTTGATTTTAGTTCAGTACATTTTACGTTGTTGTTATATAGATTTCAACTTATTTGTACCCCCCACCGGTGCTGCTCCTAGCAGATATTTTTAAGCCTTGAGAGGAAAAAGGCTAATTATGTATTAAAAAGTCTCGTTGGATGCTTGTCAAAAATCTTTATACAATGGACTCGCTTCAGTCCTGGTCCCAAGGTATAGAGACAGAGTGACCTCAGTCCTTTTAAGTCCTATAGAAGTACACTCCTCTTTACGCATGGACCAGGACCCATTATTGAAGCGGTCTTATTGTATAGAGATCTTTTGCAAGAACCCAACAAGGACTTTTTATTGTCTTTTCTACTATAAATTTTACGGCAAATCTATTAGTACTTTTACTGTGTTTAGGATTTATTATTATTGTTATTAATAATATTATTATTTATTAAAAACATTTATTTAAACAATTATTAAATTTACAAATTGGGCTTTTTGTTTAAAAGTTTTGTAATAAAGCTTTTAAATTTTATTTGTTTTTAAAAAACCTATAGTTTTTAGACGAAAAGAATATTTTTTTTTACAAAATTATGTAAAAAAAAATATTTTTCAGAGGAACACAATGACTCATAATTCCAAAGTTTTACATTTTTTGTAGCAATACATGAAAAAAATAATTTTTTAAAATATTTTAAATATTTTGCTAAAATAAAAAAGGTAAAAGGAGGCATAATATGTTGAAAACAGCATACATTGTCCATTTTTGTGATTTAAATTTTGTATACCATAATCTATGTCATTTTTTATTGAAAAGTTTTAAATTAATATCTTTATTTTATAGTTTGTCTCCAATTATACAGCCCTAAATAGTTACTCTTGTTAGCTTTAACCGCTTTTTAATGAGAAATTTATTAACAGAGAAATAAAAAAATATATATATTTTTCTGTAACTGTCAGACATAAGCCAGAAAATTACTAATCATATAGGCTTTTTTTAGTAGTTTCATTGTAGAACATATTTATACAAATACATTAAAATATTAACTTTTTATAAAACTATTTTGTCGAATTAAATATATTTTAGTTAGAGCTTGACATGTTTACAAAATTTTAGCCCGTCAAACAAGACTTTGGCAATAATCCCAGCAGTCAGTGTTATAGGTCCTTTTATATTACACATATCCAGATTTTTAGCCACGTCGTACTAACACCAACGACGGTATTATCAAATAATTATTTTATGAAAATTATTAAAATTAATGTTTAAACAAATATTTATGTTTTATTCATATTCTATGATTCTATAAATATCTTATTGGATTTAGAAGTATTCTAATATTTAAACAACAAACAATAGTTCAATATACATGGTGATTCATGAGGAAATGTCAATACTTCAGGTACGTAGTCAGGGTCCAATATACATAAAAGTCTATACAAATATGGGTTCGCAAGGCCTTCGTTTCCGAAATACAGGGTGTTCACCTCAGAGCTGACTGTGCTTAAGAGCAAATTGTGGAATTTTTGAAAATTATGAAATCTAGCTTATGTTTTGCTGAACATAATCTAAAAGTAATAAATTTATTAAAACACATTGTTTAATTATACATTTTGTTTTTTTATTTTTTTTTAAATTTTGCTATAATAAAATCAGATGCGTCGTAATTGTTTAAATCCAAATATCTCGAAAGCGGTTGCTCTTATCAACTTTTAACCTTTTTGATGTAAAAATGACAAAACAATTTTTTAATTTAATTAAAAATGTAATACAGGGTCGTACCAAAAAGTTGTGATTGTTCAAAATAGTAAAAAGAGGTGTAGGTGGCACCCCCTACAAGTAAGAGATGTACTAAGATTAGGTTCGAATCCGTCATACCAAAAAACCCCCGGACCAATTTTTACTTTAATATTTACATTATCATAGTATTTATTTAAAAAATAAAGAAAATTAATAAAAACTTTGACACCCTGTATTTCGGAAACGAAGGCCTTGCGGACCCATATTTGTATAGACTTTTATGTTTATTTTTGGACCCTAACTAAGTACCTAAAGTATTGACATTTCCTCATGAATTACTCTGTAGATTTTAAAACTATTAACCAATAAAATTTATTTTTATTTAAATTCCTAAAACCCTTATTTAGTAACAAAATGTGCTAAAAATTATTTATTAAAGGTTTTAAAAAATCCTACAAATACAAACTATGCACTACATTTTTTAAAATTCTAAAATAAGTAGGACTGTTTAAAAAAGAACTTAAAAAGTTTATTTTAAAAAAGTATTATTGTATCTGTATAAACTAATTATCAGTTTGTTTGGGTAAAGCAGTCACGTGTTTCAAAAATACGTAAAGGTTTTTGCCTAATGGGATATAAATTTCAACCTATAGTAATCTAGATGGAGGCTCATTGATTAGGCCCCAATGAACATAAATTAACAACCTAATTTATTTTTTATGTTTGGAATTTATGCAGTCAAAGACTTTTGCGATTTCAAAGCGCACAAACTTCTTTTACGTTTATTAGCCATAAAGACTTTGCCAATGACTTTATTTATGTAACATCGTCAACATTTTCTAACTTTAGCAGGTACTAAATTAAGATTTTACCAAAATATAGAAAAAAAATATTTTTTTGTGTCTATACATAAAATAATATCTAATATTTAGATTAGCAAAAAATTTTAAAACTTAAAATTCTGTTTTTGTAATAAGATAAATTTGAAACCGCAGAACACGCACTTGCAGCTTGGTAACTAAGCTATATTTTCAGGTAACAGAAATAGGTAATAGGATTTACAAGAATTATTATATTACTTGTTCTATGTATATTTGCACTATTAAGCCAAATTATGTGTTGTTACGTCTCTATAATAAGCATCTGTTTATAATTTTGAGTATCATGATAGACACATTTTTTTAACTTTGGTTTAGTTTAAGTATTTTTATTTTCTATAATAAATTGTTAAAAAAACAAAATGGTAAGTACCACCAAAAAACCTTTAAATTTGCCATATTTTTTAAATTTTTGCCAATTTAGACGTTTCTTGATCTTTAATATTAAAAATAAATGCTAGTTTATAAACTTATTAATTGTAATACTTAAGAAAAAACATATTGTGAAGCCTTGAGGGGACCTTTGATTATTATATACATTTGGAAAAAATTGTGAAATATGGTTCCAAGCATTGCGCCAAGCGCAATTTTTTTCTTGAAGCAGAATAGTGAAGGGGAGTTTAAGGATAAAGCAAGTAAGAAGAAATGTACAGCGCATTACTTTAAATTTGTCCTCTTTTGCTTTGACCCCCCACTACTTTTTTCTAAGAAACACATCGTGCGTTTAGCGCCATGTTGGAAACCGTTTTTTTTTTATTTGCAAAATTTGTGTACAATTTAAAAATACAATGAGGACACAATGATATATGCTACAGCAGTGAATACCGACCGTTGAATTAAAGCGCTTAACAAATATTTAGAACGATTTGGTTTTAAATATAATATCATTTTTTAAAAAATCTTTATCCCAGCAAGATGTTTTTAAGCTTTGAAATGATTTGGTACAGTACTTGGGCAAGGCGAAAATAGAAACATACAGAATTTTAAACTTATTAAAGAACGCCTGCTTTTAAAGAGTAAAAAAGTTGTTAATTTTAAAGAGGTTTTTGTAGTTTACAGAGATTTTTTTGTTACCAAAAAGGAGGTGGGTAAAGATCGCCCCTTTTCGATGATCATATTTGTGAAAATTCAAAGTATTAAGTGGGATCGCTTTGGTATGTTTAAAATAAGTTTAAGTATTTTTATTTACATCTACAATAAATTGGTAAAAAACTCCTGCTTTTGAAAACTCATTCATTGGACTCTATTAAGAGTGCAAAACAACTTATTTAGTAGTAAAATTGATTAAGACCTCACTTGACCATGTTAAAATATTAGAAAAATGTACTTTAATTTATTTTGGGTGATGTAATATTTTTTATTATCTGATAAGCAATAATACTTGTATAGTAAATTAAAGTATAATTTTTGTTAATTTTGGTTAATTAATGTTTTCTTTCTGGAAAATAAAAGGGGCCTCGCAGGGTGATTTCATCGACGTTCATGTTTCATTTATGCCGCCACTGCTATGTACGAGATGTAAAACAGATAAAAATAAATGTTAAAATAAGAAGATACTCTTGTACTAACAATTGTTATTTATTTATAAAAAAAAAACACATATCGCACCTTCGACTTCGCTTAAATAGTATCATACCTTAAAACATTTTAAAAACGTTTTAATTGCACCATTAGTTTCACAGTACTAGAAAATCTCATCTCATAAAGGTTTCTGTCCATATTTTAGGTATTTGTGCCTGGATAAAACTAGTGTCAATAGAAATCTAACCGAAATCAATGATATACGCATGTGCGCTAGAGCAAAGTGGTCATCTTAAATATTTTATAAAGTGTCATTTATCAAGTATTTTTTAATTATTTTAAAATAGTTTAAAAAGGCTAAAGCCTAAGTGGTTATGCACCAAGGGTGTCTTAATAAAAGTATTAGTCCAGAAAACGAACCAATTTGCCTAGCAATTTTTTCAAAATGCATAGAATGACTTGAAATATCTTGAAAAAATTTGAAATTTTTTTTTGGGTTCTTTCTGGAAATTTTGAGTAATTAAAAATTACAATAATATTTTTTTTTCCTATTTTCGACAGAATTTTTTGTCAAATTTATATTTTCGTTTATATCTCCTTTATCATTTATTTAATTAAAAATGTTTATATAAATTTTTACATAGACAATTTAAAAATCCCTTTTTTTTTTGTTTAACGAAATAATTTGTATCTTTTATAGTTAATGTAGTTTTAGTCCAAACATTCTGTGGTAGCATATTTCTTCCGGTGAATGCACCGTATAGATTTTTTGGATTTTTTTTTTAAATTTATGCTGTTTGACTATTCATTTTGACTTCAGATTCGTGTTCGCCAGAAAATCTTAGCCCGACACCCAGCACATACCTTTTTTTTTGCGGACCTCTGTAATTATTGTGTTTTAAATTATAATTACGCTATAAGTTTTAATTAATTAAAATTTTTTTATGAAAAGTTAAAACTTATGTCATTGGGCTACATATAATATAGATTATAAATACAGAGTTCTTCAGAATTTGGCATAAATTTAAACTTTCTGTATAGGCTATAATTTAGATAAACGATTAAACTCAAAAACTTATTAGTATTACTGTTTATATATCTCTAATATTTGCAACCTGCTCCTTCGAACCCCGTGGTCTTTGGCTTTCATAACATTTTTTTTTTAAATAGCAACCTAAGTCATAAAGATAACGTATGAAAAGATCTTAAGAACCAAATTCAATAATTAAATAAACAAGCGGCAGTGTATTCCAAATTTGTTGGTTCATTCGAGGAATGACGCCATTAAACAAGAAATAAAGAAATTGTCTGGCTTCAGGAGTTAGGAAGGTGCTGAAAATAACTGCCATTTCCTAACGTCTTTTGCTGTTTTTACTGATTATTTCGCGATCACGGTAATGTGCTTGAATAAGAAAATAAAAACAAAAATCGTCCAGAATCATTTAGCCTGTTTCTTGTTTTTCATTTTAAGTGTAGGGGATAGGGTAATATGACGCGTGTGGCAATGCGACGTACGTCGTGTTTTTTAGTACTAGAACACATTTTATTGTATTTTTTTGCATATAAATTGTTTCCCCTGACACAAGATTCTGACAGAGCGTCAATAACTCCAGATAACCCGCCTGTGCCATATTACCCCACCATCCCCTACAATTAGTTATTTTCTCGAAATAGGCGAAAATGGCGATAAAATCGATAAAAAAATAGCAGAAGTGGTTAGGAAATGGCCGCGCATGATTATCTTCCAGTTGATTACTCAACGTACAAAAATGTCACAAAAAAAACTAACAAATGTTCGCAATTAAATTCTCTACAACTTTTGTTTGGCCTATTTTTCCTAAAAATAACGATTTGTAAGGGTAAATTACAAGAAAAACCCAAAAAGACCAAAAACTGCAAATAAAAATAATTGGACCAAATTTGGCCTTTAAAACCATTTATTTGTTATCAGCGACCCAAAAGACTTTGGATACCGTTGAAAAAATCCATGGTGGCATGCTCAAAGGAATCCAGCTAAGGGACTACTTACGTAAGCAAAAAGTTTTAAATTCAATTTTATCAATTTAATTTTCACCCAAAAAGAGCACACGACGTCTATATTACTTTTTTGATTGCCTGACAAATACCGAAACATCCCATAAAGGTATTGAAAATGGGACACCTTGAACATGAGCACTATATTTATTGTTCTTTTTGTTACCCTTTTCCCTTTAACATAGAGAAAAAATTCCTTAATTAGGTAAAAATACCTGGTGTTTGTATGGGCAAATAATGCTAACTGTAGCGACCTGGGGTTGATGGATTTTTTTTTTCGTTTAGATCTTTGTTTTTTTAAAACTATTTTGAATGATTAAACGGGTAGATGTTTATTTACCCTCTAGTTTAATAGGATTCATTGGGAATTTAAATACATTTACAATCATTAAAGTGAAATTGATTGTACAGGTAATATTAGAAATCATATATTAGATTTAAAATTAATGAACTCCGGACGTGATCTTTATTAATTTTATACGGGGTATCCGAAAAATGCACGGTCAGATTATAAAAGTTCATTCCTCATTAAAAAATTTAAAAAAAATATTTAATATGGCTCCGAAAATGCATAGTTTCTAAAATAAAGGATGTTAAACTTAATAACCTAAAAATACAATATTATTTGTAAAGCAATCTTAACCAGCCAAAATTTAAAAAAAACTATTTTACCATTATTGCTACAGACCACATCCATGAATTCCACAAATAATAAAATACGTTTCCAGATTTCATAGAATGGCACTGCATTTTCCAGGCATTTGTTTATTTACCAGCTACATAAGGGACAAAGGTCCCTAAACAGTTGTTGACTTATAAGGGTGGTTCCCATTTTGTTGTTAGAATCTTCTGTTTTGTACTAATAATGTCTAGCGCTGTATCGCTTGTCGTGGTCAATGAAGTTAGTTTCTCATTAAAAAAAATTATTACTTGATTGTCCCAAATGTAATTATCTTTGTTATACCTATTAGGCCATGACTATACAAAACTTACACACTTTCTTAAATTGACTACAAGCTTTAAAAAATACCTTTTATTAGGCTCTTGTCTCTCTGAGTAAGTGTTACCGTATTTGTTTGGGGCTGTAATCGCATTTTTATTGTTTTCATTATAACACTCCACCATATCAACTTTTTCTTTTTTGGTATAACACAAAGTCATTTAAAAAATGTTAAATAAAAGATAACTAACATACTTTAAACATATCAAACAGTGGAAGACCAAATTAATATTTTTACCGAAACTATCCAAAGCCTACAAGAATAAAACTACTTTTGTAACATTTTAGACTTTTTTTTACAAATCTACACTTATTATGCACCAATGAAAAGGGATTTTTATGGCTAGTTTAAAAATGAAAAGATCCAATATGGCGTTTATAAGCAAAATGAAATGGATTATGATTAAGAATAACCAAAACGTCGAAGTTAAAGATCTAATACAATTGTTTTCTACATAAAATTGATTTAAAAATGTTTTACAAATTTTGTAAAAAATTAAAAACAAAAAAAGTATCAGAGCTGTATGGAATATGACACGTTTCAGTTTTTCCAAAATATATAAAAGCCCAAACGATTTTAAAAGTACGCTTGGCGCCCTTAGTTTACTAAAAAAATTCTCAAAAACTTTTTTCTATATATTTTTTAATTTTTTAACCTACTTTTTAGATCAATGTTGGTTAACGGAAAATAAATAGTTATTGTGTTTTGTACTAATTAAAACTAACTTTTATCCATGGCTATTATTAACACTTTTTTGTTGTGGCGTGATTCTCTTAACTGTTGTTTTAGCGTCAATAACATTTTTTCAATACCGCCTGCAAATTACACAACCAAATAGTGCTCTAGGGCACTAGATCAATTAAATATTAGAATAACCAATAAAAAGCCTCCATGTTTTAGAATTTTGATAAATTGAGGTGATCTACATCAAACATGTTGGTGTCTTTGTTTTATCTATAAAATAATATTTATAGTTTAATAATATATTGTTGAAGAGTTTTTATTTAATATCCTGTATATACAAGAAGCACGACAGGACTGGCAAGACAAGATAAAAAGATAATTGCTAATACAAAATAAAACAAATATAATCTTTTTAACAACACGTAGTTTAATATTTATTTTAAAACCTTTTATCTAATGTTTCTTGACATAAGTTTACTAGATATATAAAATGCCTATAGTACTTTACAATAGTCCAGTACGTTTTTATTAATAAGTTAAAAGAAAAGTTTAACTTTGCGTATATACTAAGATTAAATTATTTTTAAAAAACACATCTTAACATAAAATATCTATATTCTTTTACTTTAAAAAGCTGAAGATATATAACCACATTAGCATGATTAAAAAGTATTGAATTTTTCGAACCCTTATAAATCTCCATATTCTTTATATCTTATCCAGATATCGCTTTCATCTGCTTTGCGGCGACGGCGCTGACAATGCCTTTTCGTTGGTGATACAGTAATATGAAGAAAATTATAAAAAGACCAAAATTAAAAGCGGTGCCACACAATATTTAGGGAACAACTCTCGGAGCTTAACATTGAAAGACATATTAAATCTTTAATAAAGTTTTATGATATTGCATAGGCGTAATTTTTTTTAAATAATAATTATGAAGCCTAATATATATATATATATATAATATATATATATATATATATATATATATATATATATATATATATATATATATATATATATATATATATATATATATATATATATATATATATATATATATATATATATATATATATATATATATATATATATATATATATATATATATATATATTATATATATATATATATATATATATATATATATATATATATATATATATATATATATATATTATATATATATATATATATATATATATATATATAATAATATATATATATTATATATATATATATATATATATATATATATATATATATATATATATAATATATATATATATATATATATATATGTTATTGGGGGTGGAGTGAAATATATTTAAATATTTTTTTTCTTAGCTTGGGGGTGAAATTTGTAGCTTATTAAAAATTAAAAAAATATATATTTTACTTAATATCATTAATTTTTAATTTTTTTAATTAATTGCTTAAAATGTTCGGTTGCAAAAAAAATTGTCTTGTTATCTTTTAAAAATAAGCAAATATGATCATTTTTAACTCAAATTTTTTTTGGTGCTCTGATCGGCCTGTAGAGGTTTCTTTTCTGGTTTGAACTTCTTTTCTTTTACAAATCCCCTATTTTTAATAATTGTGCTTTTTTATGCCACAAGTTTTCTATTTTCTTGGCATTGTTTGATAGTAGAAGAGAAGTTTTAAACTTAATCCTGATAGACGGACCATTAGCAAGAATAGAGTCTGCTATACTATGAAACAAGGGCCTTTTGGATTTTTCTTTAAATTTCAGGAAATAATATTGTTTTTTGTGCAATGAACTTTATTCTGTAAAAATATCAAGAAAAAATATCCACAATTATTTTTTAATATTTTTTTATTATACTTCAAAACAAAGGTAGTTAAGTACCATTTTAAATTTTTTTTAAGTAGTTTTCCACTTTTTGCGTCTGCTTAAAATTAATCCCTTGTTTGAAATTTACATGTAAAAATTTACATTTTTGCGAAAGAAACTTAATAAAAATGTTAATGCAAATACAAGCACGGGATAAATTTAATCTATAAGGTAATGCTAAAAGCAAACTTTTAATAAATTTATGACGGCGGTATCGACTGTGCCGTATAGTTCCAAATCTATCTTTTGTATTAGTTATAAACTCATATTATTTTATGAATTCTGAAAACAACATTTTTTTTTAGTTTAACCCCTTAATGGATAAGTCGGTTAAACATTTCTTTTTATGTACATAATAATTATTTATTTGATTGTGGTCATAAGCTGTTAAATTTGATCCCACAGTTACATTAAGAACCGTTTTATAAATTGCCAAATTTTTCAACATTAAAAAATCACTCTGACTGTGTTAAGGAGTACAAATATTTTAAACTAGTTTTTCGCAACCACTTTTTATAAATGATTTACACCTACATTTTAAAAATTACTTTATTAACTAATATCATAATATTATGTTGTATCCTGCAAAAAAATGGGTTTTAAACAAAAAAATCTTATAAGTTGTCATTTATAAAGTTCAGTTGGTTCACAAGAATAAATATTGACGTATCATTTCTAAGACAAAATAAGGTCTACAGTTTGCAGCGGTGACTGATGTTGGCCATTTGGTAAAACAATACCCGCATCATCGTTAAATTTATGTTTAAAGATTGTATTTACACTTTTTATAACAAGTAACCAATCATTTGCAATTGCCATTTTGTTAACAAATTATTAAAACATTTTATAGATTGTAATAAAAAACTTAAAACATAAATTGGTGCGATGGTGCGAGTATTGATTCACTAAAAGGCGAAAATCAGTCGCCGCTGATAGTACAGTGTTTAAGGAGAAAAAAAGTGTGTGACCTCCGGATTTTTTGTACCGTTTCAAATTTTATAAAAATTTAAAACTAAGATGCTTTTACCCTCTAGATCAAAGTTTATATATGCTTGAAGTGTGCTTTTTTTTTAGGGGGTAAAAACCACACCTGGAAATAGACGTTATATAAAATATAATCATAGCTAAATATGTAGAATAAATATATTTTTATCTTGTGAGTTTTAATTTACATTATATTTGTAACGTTTCAACCCTTAAAAATCACCCTTAATAACGAAATTCCAAATCTTAAAATTATTTAAAAACGCTGACATTTAAAAAATATTTTTAACGGTATAATAATTATTTAACTACAATAAATTAACCCTTAAATAACCACCCCTCAAGAGATTTACAAAAAAAATGTTTTTGACAAATTAAAATAATTTTATGATACATATACTCCCGGAAATAAAGCTCAAAAAAAGGCAAAACCTCGCAATTTTTTTTTATCCTGCATCGATTTGCATAAAAATGAGAAATAAGGCTGATTTACCCTTAACTTCAAATTCTATATCATGCCGATGGACAACAGCGTCCGTTTTTAAGGGTGGAAACTACCCCTTATTGTCAAAACTTATTACATTTTAAATCTTAAGATGGGTAAAATTTTTGTTTGGATTAGTTAAATAATGATTGTTTTATTTTAATTTCAGAATATTTTAAATAAAAATATTTTTCCTAAAAAAAGGATTAATGTACTTATTTCATTTTGCAAGTTTTTAACAGATTTATTAATTCAAAATATTACTGCCTCAAATATTACCAATTTCATTATTCTGCAAATCTTCAATCCTTAAAAACCACCCCTTACAACATTGCGATTCTTATAAACTTATTGAAGATAGATTTTAGATATAAATAGAAAAAAGGTAAAATCTATATATATAATTTGCTAATGTGGATATATTTATATGTAGGTAGGTATATGTAATTATTTGTCTGTCCACGTGATTCTGAAGTTATGGCTTGCGCTAAACTCATGAAATTTGGCACAGTAGTAGTCTTTAGTAGTGGCTAGAACCTTACGAAGCCCGTTTTT
>JAHBCN010022928.1:0-12929 GCA_019359885.1 Listronotus oregonensis | reverse complement strand
GGTGAAAAGGGAAAACGAAAGTTTTTGATTTATAGGTTCTTTTATATTTTTTTTATCTATTTTTATGGGTTATTTTTTTTTTCGCTTTAATTTTTAAAACAGGCTTTATTTAATTAATTTTTTAGTATTAACGTGCTTTTGCTGAACCATTCTTACCGAGATCCCTAAAATTGGTGACAAACTTCAAGATTCATTGATATGGCCATTAGCTTTTGCAAAAAACGACATCCGTGATTATACATTTACGCATTGGCAAGGTTCAAATTAGTCGATTGTATTTATTCATCATTAATTTATTCTATGTTACAAGAAAGACATATAAATTAAAAACGTATGAATTGTCAACACCGAAACCCGTTTTCTTATTTTATAATTAGTTTATCTAAAATTGAATCATAAATATTTCCACATTTGAGAATCTGTTTGGTAACGATTACTGATAATTTATACCTCCAGCATCTTCATAGGGATATCTTGGAGGAAACGAGGCGTTTCTTCACAAAATGTTACTTGTCTTAGTGGGCCCCAAACCGTTTCTTGTTCAAAACACTTTAGAAAAACAAAGATCTATTGATCTAGCAGTGCCATTTGTTAAATATTATCTTAAATCTGTTCTCATCACGATGGAAGACAGAACTTCTAAATTTAAACTTTCTGAAATATGCTTTAAAATAGGGACGTTCATCATGGCACCCCCACCAATCTTCTGTGATAAAAGCACTTTACTGTAATTTAATGATTTTATTTTTTCAAGAATCATCATCTTTGGAAAGAGAAAGAATGATTATCCTTCTAAATTCTCTTTTTTTCAGTCATTGCAATATATTGATAAAAAGGGGACGTTTTTGAAATAAGTTTCTAGACTTGTCATAGTGTTTCCCCCTTTTAATGTATTAATATTATTATACAATTTTAATTGAAAGAAAATTATTAATACTTATAAAAGTAATATGTTTTTGTTCAGAGTTTAGTGAAAGTGGATTTCCCCTATGCTATATTTAGTTATGAATATGAAGTGATGACAACATTGAAAATACATAAGTTAATTTTAGTCATAGGTTAGTATGGTGGTGTTGATAGGTCTGGGCGCATGGGTTAGTATCCATTAAAATCTACGTTCGACTAACTTATCTTCATTGACAGTCAATCGCCAGAAAATTGGGGATAAATAAAGATAATATAAGGACGAAGCAGATTACAAAAAAAATACAGTGCGTATTATAGAAAAGAATATCCTGATTTAATTTTCATTTTAAGAAGAAAATTCGGAAATTGTGGGTATTACATTAATTCATGACAGAGGTATTGCACTATTTTAATGCTGAAGAAGGACCATCGAAAAGAATTGATAAAATTAATTATAAGAAAAACAACTGCATAATGGCTTTAAATCATAAATTTTCTGGATAAAGATAATAAAATAAAGTTATTATCATTTGAAACATGATAAAAAAAGAGAATTAATTATATAAGAAAAAAAATTTAAAAATGATTCCCAGAGGGTGTCATTTTTAAATTTACATAAATTCAAAAACAATTAAAGGAATTAGATATTTTGGATAAAATCATTTTTTAAATAACTAGCAAACTAGAAATTTACCAAAATGAACGGATATGATGTATGAATATAAAGAATATTTTTTTGACAAAAATGAAGGGAAAATGAGACAAACAACACTTGAATCCTTCCCAAAAATTGGAAAAAAGAAATTACCAAAATGCTATTGCTTCTGCAGAATATCGGCCTAATGTTAGAACATTGTTGAGCTATAATGGTTTTTAGGATGGGATATTTCATTATTATCATTTTAATACCTATGATATTTTAGGAATATTTTTTTATTTTTTTTACTTTGTTTTTAACACTTAGCCTGTTTTATTGATTATTAATGGTTTTTTTAAAAAATAATTTTAGTTTTGCTATTATAACTACTTATTCGCAATTTCTTATACTGGTTTAGGTATTGTCCTGTTTGTTTTCATTGCCAAGGAAATTTTACAGATTTATTAAAATATTTGTTGGAATATCAAAACGATTAGAGGGGTGCAGTCAGAAGAAATTACATAGGTGGTTTAGTAATATTTACGCGTTTTTCTTTTAGGATGCCTGACTTGGTTTGTTTTGAGAAACAAAATAATCAACAATCTAAATAAAACATTTGATAAAAATAAAAATTAAAATAGATAGCCAAAATAGTGTTATGAAGTTAAAAAGGGCGGATAAATTTTCAGTTCCTTACTGGTAAAAAGAATGTAGAGTTACAAATGAAAAAGAGTTTAAATCCAAAAATAGTAATACTAAAGATCACTATGGGAATTTTAATCCATTTAGAAGAGCTAATAGTAAAATGATAGTGACGGTTCCTAAAAGAAAATTAATGAATTGTTTTATCTGTCAAATCAATTCTATCTCTGTAGATGATGTAGATATGAAATCAGCTAAATTTTTAATGACTGATTCGGGTGGAGCGAGCGTTAAACTAAATAGTAACGTGATCAACCTATTATAGAGGCGTAAATTCTCCAGTTCATTTGAGAATAAAAATACAGAATGCTAATATTAAAATAAAAAATGAAGACATAACTGTAAATGACTCATTATTGAAAATCTGTGCAAAATAAGGAATTAATTTGAGTAAGATGGATACGATTGATTTCAAAGCTTCTAGCAAGATGGTGATATACAAATGACGCAACAAAGCCCCTCAAAATACGTTGTTGAAATTGAATCCGAAAAAGGGAAAGCCGTGATTAATAATAAGCATTTTGAAGATGACAAAGTAGGTAATGGTGAAATGATTTGGAGTTTTATACAATCATGGGATTTTTTGATTAAAGTAAAAAATTTTTATTTATTTAAGAACCAAGATGACAAAATGTGGGGTTCTTATGTTGTAGTATTAATGAGAAAATGTTAAGTCATCAAGCCTTCTAGAGATGTGATATTTGGTTGGCCTTCTAACCATTTGCCAAAAAATTTGGTTTGTTTTTTTTCCCAATGCGATATGTGTAGTTAATGATTGGGTTCGTAATGCTATATGTGTTCCAGACCAACTTTAAATAATTTACTGTATATTTAAATTTGATTTTAATAATTCAAAGGCATCATTTTGTCTATTGAAGCAGGTGTTTTTTTAATATTTTCAAACGCTCTTTGATTCTTTAGTATTTTCTATTTTCATGTGTTAATAATTTAAAGGATTTTCATTACTCATAACCA
This sequence comes from Listronotus oregonensis, assembly GCA_019359885.1. Classification (NCBI taxonomy): domain Eukaryota; kingdom Metazoa; phylum Arthropoda; class Insecta; order Coleoptera; family Curculionidae; genus Listronotus; species Listronotus oregonensis. The sequence goes on along the minus strand of JAHBCN010022928.1, from coordinate 9,709 downwards.
CATCAATCGTGGGAGACACCTCAATGATTGCATGGTTCAAATGTTATCCTGAAAATAGCTAAAAGAACTTCTGGAGGGTTTCTTTAGTAGTTGAATGACTTCCGGCATCTTTACAATATTGTAAAATAAACTCAATCATATAACATAAAATCCATCACCAGGATGCTTTCTATGCATAAAATTATATCCCATTGATAGACCCGCTTCATTCATTCCATCCATTCTACCAGTAACTGGAGTAGGGCCAATTTGTGCTAATCCCCGTCATTGGGCTGAAATAATAAATAGCGGCCATCATATGTTGCGGATGGTAGTCATAATTCGTATCATGTAATCTTGTCCTCGGTGCAACCACTATTTTTTTAAAGGTGTGAAACATGGAAAGTTAAGAATCATTTGACTCGTTTAAATTAAGAACTTCTGCATACCAAAATTCTTCCCAAATTTGGGGGCGTATGTTTGAAAAATATCGTAAGTCTTTGATATGAATATCAAAAAATGAACTTTTCCATTCTTTTTCTTATTTTGAGTAAAGGGTTTTTGTAACCATTCGCCACCCCAAATCAAAATGAGAACCTCGGGTGTTAAGATATCTAATAATTTTGATATTTAAAACTCCTGTTTTTCTGAATCTCTAAATTAACTTTATTGTAACTCTATGTTAAGTAATGTACATGGTAAGCCGTTATTTAAGGATAACATCAGCAGAATAATAAAATTATTTATTGAGGGATTATTATTCAAATTATTATTGTTCTTTAAAGACCATATCTTCTTGGTGGGGTAAAAAGAATATAGTATGTGAAGGGCTATACTTAATTATATTAGCCGTTTTTTATATTAAAATAAAGAGATTTTTAATGTTTTTGATATCAATAAATATGTATATTTGTCTATTGATTAGTATTAAGTTGATACTTATAGAGGAATTTCAAAATTTATGTATTTGTACAATTATGACATAAAATTATTTTTATTATTTAAGAATAAATGATGAAAAGGGGTAATATTTTGATGCTTTCAAATATCTATCATTAAATAGATATTGTTAATAATTTATTGAGGTGAAACAGAATGGGAATTTATAAAGGTTTGTTAAATTTGTATTCGGACAATCCTTACTGTGTCTTAGCAGGAATTGGTGAGTAGCATTTGCTTATATTTTCAAAAAGATTTTGAAGATATTGAAAGCAAAACAAAGGATTGTCTCGACATCGAAACAAAAATTAATTGATTGATAGAACAAAAAGTGTTCTATTTTTTTTTAAGTTTCGCCGGGTTCAACGAAGTTGATAATTATGCAAGTCGAGAGAACTGGGGGATCCAAAAGAGGGTTCAACGAAGTGATACGGCGATTTAAAAAATTAAAAGAAAATGTGGATAATAAATAAAACTCAAGCTAATATTTTTACTGAATATTGTCTTGAGTTTTTTAGTGATATCTAACAAAGACAATTGAATAGATGAGTTATCACTATTTGGTCCCAGAACCATATGAGTCTATCGATGGTTTGACTTGAACCATCATGGTTTCAACCAACCAGATTGATAATATTCAATGTGAACATATTGCTCAGTTGTAAAGGGGAAGTTGAAAGTTGAGCTGTTTAATTGATCATCAGACAAAGTTGGACGGCCAATTTTATTTTACTATTATAAATTGTTGTTGTCTCAAATTGTTCTGTAACGTTGCAAGGGAGCCCATTTGATTTTTCCGTCCTTTAAACTAGGATTTAAATACTCGTGGGAATCTTTCTATAATCTGTTTCATACTTATATTCATCTGGAGCATTAGGATTTGGCATCATAAAAATCATCCCCCAATATAGAACATACGTTCTTTTTTCATAAAAAAGACTATCTACTTTAAGATAGCTTTTTTATTTTATTAAATTGTTTTATTCTTTGTCCTATTTCATCTCTAACACGTTGAATTCTGACCACTTTACCTGCTGGGTCATAAAACCCCAGTGCTTTTTTTGACGTTTGGGGTGATAGGACAATTATCTCTGCACATACAAACGTTACGACCAAATCTGATTGTTTTAAGATATCACTATTAATAAGCTGATGTTGGTTTGTTATCAATATCTACTTCTTTCGCTTCTATTGCTTTAGGATTAACGCCATGTGTTTCAATACCACAGAATAGACATTCCAATCTTCACCAATATTTTCTTTCCCCCAACCTCAGCCATCTGGCTACGACAAGAGTTTCCAGTACATATAAAATAATTGTTTTTTTACCCATAATTAATTCCTTTCTTAAAATATGATGAGCGTAAGATATAAACCTAAAGTGTTACCAATAGCACAGGGATGGTAATGATGATTCCTGTTTTAAAGTAAACACCCCACCAGATCTTTACGCCTTTTTGTGTTAACAACCAAAGTAACGTTGCTAAAGAACCGATAGGGTTATTTTAGGACCAAACTGAGCCGATAACATTCGCATAAATCATACCTTCTTTAATATACCCGCATTAGATTGTCCAATTGCAATATATCAATCAAAACAGTAGGATATTATTCATAATTGAAGAAAAGAAATGGGGGCCCTAATACTGCTGAATAAAATAATTTGAAATATTAAAATAGTTCAGCTAAAAATAGTAATTCCTACATTTTTCAAACCAAATACTACGAGATACATACCAATTGAAAATAATACAATATTCCGGCGCCTTTAACGACTTGTCGCTACAGCGGTGATTTGCGGCAAAAAAGGAATTAACCAATCATTCCCCGAAAGGACACAATATGGATAAATTCACTTATAAGGTAGCCTATGAAGATAGCTAAACAAACCACGAAAATGAAAAGTTTTTTCTTTAATTGCTTCCTGTGGGATTTTAAGATTGTTATCATCAAATGTTTTTGGTTATTGATTTGTTAATATACCCCCTATATTAAAATACTAGCAATGAGTGAAAAAATAGGGATAATCATTCGACTAAAATATTCAATGAACCCAATGTTAAAGAACTCAAACGATATTAACAAGTTACGAAATTGGAGCGGTTGATCTGGCGATAAAACCACTATATAAAAAAGGAAAAATAATTTTGAAAACCAAAATTAGGACCATAGCCAAAACAATAGGTGTTAAAATCAATGGCCCGTTTAAAAGAAAGCGCTACAACGACCAGTAATGAAATATAGATAAACATCGTTAATCCATTGCCTTTTGAAGCTTTGACCATATGACGGGCGACCATTCGAAGAAACCAATTTCATCCAATATTAACGATATAATAAAAGGGAAGGTAAGGTAGCATTCCAAACAATTCCTGAATTTTTAACATCATTTAATGTACAACGCCTGTAATGATAGCTAATATGGTCCAATGGGGCTGTGATGCCCAGGCCCTGCCATATTCAAAAAGGGTGAAGACAAAATAAAAATAAATGCTACCATTAGTTACACTCACCTTTCGTTATAACGTTACATATCATGGTATATTATTGGTATTCAAAGAGGAGACGTTTTGTAATATACTAATACATCATGGTTCAACTTGTATAAATTTTTGTTACCTTTTTTCATAGGAAAATTTCTTGCTTTCTATGGTGACCCCCAAGGTAGGTTGGGAAAAAAAAATTCAAAGTCACAAGCACATTGTTCACCACAAGACAGTAAATCTAAAATTTCGAGGCGATTACTATAACTCACTTTTAAATTTGAGGAACATAATTCATTTTTCTTCCTTTCATTTAAATTTAAAATAAATGATTCCCCATAATTAAATTATATTAAGTCTATGTGTTTATAAAAAAAATAACTATCAAAATAGCTATATGATAAAACAACCAATTGATTGTTAATTGATTGAATATTTATTAAAATGGCTATATCAAATGGAGGGGGTTTTTTGACAAAGGTTTTATGGTACATAACGAAAAAAAAGAGGAAAATCCTTTAATTAGATGAACAAACTAAAGGAAGAAGTTGAAACAGGTATGAACTTGAAGCATCAACCTACGTCAATCAACAAAATTTTATATGCTATTACACGTGAAGGTGATTATTGCGGCTTGTAGCCAAAATTGGTGAAGAGGGTAAGCTCCTTTTCAATAAATGTCTAGCATCTACAGCTGGTACTGGTTTTACATTGATGTTTCCCGGGGAAAATATGTCTTTGAATCAGTTTATGGTGCGGGTTTAGCACGCTTTATTGGCTAATCCATCAACAGGTAAGTTATTCGCAATTCGGAATTAGAAATACGTATCCAACGGCCAAACGAAAGAAAGACAACCCAAATGAATTTCTTAGTCAACACCAGATGACAAATAAGTTTGCCGGATTTGGTACAGGGTAAAGTGGTTACTTATGAATTCAGTGATTGGATTAAAGCCATATCGGAGACTGATGTTGAACCAGGAAGGGCCCAAGACATACGTTTCCCGAAAATGGAGAAACGGATATATTGTCATGAAAATCAAAAACGTATGTTGTGAAATAAAGATTCACTGAAATTGAGCGTTATTCAAAATTCCAGAAAATTTTGAAGACGAGACAAAACTCGCAGGTGTAAGACTTTCATATCAAAAATTCTTGTAATAAGTAATAGAAGATAGCATAGCTATTTTCAAAGTAGGAGAAGATGGCGCATCAATTTCATTTGTAGATATAGACCTAGTGGTGGACATTCCACGGATTTTAAATACTCAATCAGACGATTATTTAGTTTGTGCCATCAAGAAGGAGATTATGTTAACAGTTTTTAAACGTGATAAAGAACAGGGTTAGGGGATCAAACAAGCTGCCCAGAAGGGGGTGGTTTACAGTTTTTACAATGGAATGAAAGTATACCGGGTAACGAACGCAACCAGGATTTTTATTTATTAAAAAAGTTTTAATATTTTAAATTTGTTTAAGGAGGGAAGAAAAGACTGATTAGGAGGATTTGAAAATATAAATTTGGATTAAACGTGTCAAAGCTATTTTCCTTTGAAATTCCAGAAGCCGACGCCCCCGAAAGGTAAATTTAATTTGCTATGCATAATCGTATCGTTGATTGCGCCACCAAAATGAAATTTCATTAAGCCATTCTGTAGCATTTTATCTTCACTAAATAAATATAAGCTAAGTGGTTTTTGGTACAATTAAGTCAATATTCCCAAAATCGTCATAAGTAATGATTTAATATCGGACCAAAATTTCATCTTCCATAATTTTTGAATCAAAAGTAATATTGTCTAAAATTGTTGGTAAATATTTATCATTTTCAGATGTTTGACCACCAAATAAATATTTGATAGTGTGTTTTTTTAAAAATTATCCAAAGATGGAAGGTTGTTTTATTAACGATTCTTCCAAAATCAGGACTATCTTGAATAGATTTGCCATAAAACTCAGTTATGGTTTGTTTCAATGAGGTAATCAATGCACAACTTTACTATTGACTAAAATGTAATCTGGGAAACACAAGTTTGCCCAGCATTTATAAATTACCAAACATAGTTCACTAGCCACTTTGATATTTGCAGTTTTACTACAATCACGGTGATTTCCCCTTTAAGCGTAACAGGAGTTAAATGTTCACTTGTGTTGATAAACAATTCTGCCTACCTGTTCACTACCGTAAAGAAGACGTAATGAACGGCAAATGAATTAGTGATTGGTTGTTTCAGCATCTCCTTGACATACAATGTATTCAGGAAAAGAATTTCTGTTGTTGTATAACAGCTGAAACATGAGGTGTGAATTCTGAGTTTGGATAACTGTATTACCTGCCCTTTGCACCAATGGGCAACGTAATTGGAAAGGATTTGAAAGGCATAATTAAAACAGTCCCATAAGGTTCTTTTCATAATAAATTTAGTAGGGAACATAAAAATAGGTGTTTAACCTGTTTTTTAAGTTTTTTCAATTTTTACGTGCTTTTTAAGGCTTTTTAAAGTGCCTCTTTTTAATTTCTCTTTTTTTACCAAATCTTTGGGCATCAAGTAAATCTTTTTGGTTTTTGATACTTTTAGTTAGAGTTTAAGTTGTTTTTTTCTAAATTTAATATCTTTTGTTTCATGAGTGCTAAAGTATTGTTTGTATTATGGAAAAGTTTGTTCCTATCGAATTCAAATCATATCCTCCTATTCTGACGGGTGTGAGTTACATAATTTTGATAAAAACTGGAACAAAATATGCTCCGTATAATTTAAATTTATATAAAATCATTGTTTACAACTCACGATAAACAACTTAGTTTAATGCTTCAGTAATTTGAGGAAGCTTGTTTTTTAGTGAACAAACCAGGGAAAAACGTAATTATTGTTCCATTAAACCTACTTTATCTTTTTTAGGTCCAAACTAAAATTTTAGAATTTTTAATAAATCAGTAAGACTAATACAAATGTCATATTTTTCATTTGCACTTGTTTCAACATTTCTTTTCTAATTCTTTGGCGCTCAAACACTTCATCGATATCAACGTTTACTTGACCGATACGTGTTGTGTAATCCCCCATTTAAAGATTTTGCATCCATAGTTAATAAATCTGTAGCTGATTTATTAGGAGAAGACCTGCTTTTAACATCTTCAAACCATAAGATTCAAACTACATCGGCAATTGTTTTTAATGCTTCAGCAGCGTACGTCTTCTTCAGTACAAGTTGGAGATTTGAAAAAAGTTATTTTGAGAATTGAGATTCATTAATCCAGCAATCTTAGACTAATTTCAACCACGCTCTTTATACATTTTGTATAAGATGGTAGCTGTACAATACAGGTTCAGCCGATAAAAATGGAGCTGGTTTCAAAATTGAAATACGATGGGATCGCAACGTGTTGGATTGTAGCATCGGCGATTGAATCGCACTTTGTTGGAATTCATTAGGTCAACAAAAAAATTTTACTGCTAAATTATCGTTATTTCTGGATCACTTTGAATTGATCTAAAGCAAAGTGTTTCAGGACCTACTTCACCTAAACATAGGGTGTAGCCTCGTATTCCAGTTTGTTGTTCAAAGCTGCCATGATGATTAGATGAAATTGCGTCTGTATCTGGGTTTTTATCCCGAAAATATAAGTTTTTGCCATTTTTAAAATTTTCTCCTTTTTTTATATTTAATATTATATTTATGAACATTTTATTCTACTTGCACCTAATGAATTTTAAAATGTCCTAAACCACTGTGACCAAGGAAAATAGGAACACCCTTTGGAGATATTTTTATAGCATAGCCTAAATTGTAAGTGAAATAGCTGTATGTAAGACACAAATATCCGTACACACACCAACAATTTCTAAGTGCTTAATATTTCTCTCTCTTAACAACTATCTAATGGCGTACCATAAAATGAGTCATAACGCGTTTTATCCAAAAGTGTACGAAATCATTAAAAAAATATTTTGATAAATATCATATACTTTTCCGTAAAGTTCTCTGCCCAGTGTCCCAATAATATTATGAGGAGGGAATAGTTTGTTTTCAGGATGATAGCTATTTTCTTCCAAAATGTAAATCCATCATAAAAAAGATTTCTTGCTTTTCTCGATTATGTTCTATTCTTTCAACAATATATTTTTCGATTTGTTGTCCTGTTTGCCACAAGTTAATTAACATTGTCAGCAACAAAGTCATTTGAATAATCTACAATAATCAGTGATTTTTTCATAATTATAGAAACACTCCCAACTTCTAAAGATTATAGCTATTATATACAAGTAGGAAATGGATAAAGGTATAGTAAAAGCGTTTAAATGTACGTATTTATGTTAATATATAATTAGATGGAAGAAAGGAATTCAATTATGATTATAAATGAAACAATTTAGAAAGGTAACAAAAAAGAGCAGATACACGTGCAATGCAGGCATTAAATTTGAAGAAAGCATGCGCCAATAACAATATATGTACCAAAAGGTGAATATCATATAAAAAAGCGCTGGTTATTTATGACCGACTATTTGTTGTTGCATGATGAAGCGGTATTAAAAGATGTGGAAAAGATGATGCCAAAAATGGCAGGAAGTTAAAGCCTTATTATGGTTAAAAGGTAATAGTCATATTATATTGCAGGTGGCACATTTGATATGAATGGTTATGAGTATCCATAACAATACTGCGATGAGTATAGGTCATGCCCAAGATATCCAAATTATAAACGTAACCTTTAAGATGTTGTCGGTGGCCATGCACTAGATGCTTGTGGTTTGAATGGGTTATATATGAAGCAATGTCAGTTTTGGATTTAATGATAGTGAAGGTAAACGTAGCTTTTCAGAGGCTATACAAATAGATATTCAAGTAAAGGTGCCTTTCTAAATTTGGGAAGGCCGATTTAAATTAGAAAAATGTCATTATTGAGCACTGTTATTTTGGTAGTTCTGATACACCGAATATGAATGCTTGGAATCGTGCAATTGGTTCACATACTTTTGCCAAAATAACCAATTTTATAATAATATATATTCGCTTTAAAGTTCGAAGGTATGAACCAATATGCATAACACCCCTAAGCGAAACACACTTTTTATTCATAATAACCATTTTATTAACTGTGTAGGAGGGATTCGTTTTTTTGCAGTTAAAGAAGGAAAGAATGGGATTTAAATGGAAAGAAAGAACTACACGGAAGCGACTTAAATATTTACCAAAATCTTTTCTGGTGTAATGAAAAATGATGCTATACGGGTTTCAATAATGTAAAACATGAAAAATATTAATCGCACAAAATGAATTTGACCATACATCACAACGTTTGTATTTGGATGGTATTAAGGAATTGGTATTGTCGCATAACTAAAGGTTAAAATCAAAAAAAAAATTAGAGTATTATTAATTATAATGATTAGTCATAAGTATAACAATGAAAACGTTTTAAATCAGGGTACGTTCTCCTTTTTGTATGTTATACTTTAATGAATTATTGTGAATATTCAGATAATGATTGAAGGGACATTATGAATGACTTTAAACCGGGAAATGAGAGGGTCACACTACTTAACATTTTTTTCAAAAAGGACAGAAAAAGTCTTATAACATGGGACAACTAATAGGTTTGATATTGGACGTTACTTTTTGCGTTAACATTATTATTCTTTCACCTGAAGATTTAGCAACAAAAGGTATATTCGTTTTAGCCATAACATTATGGATAGCAGTATGGTGGATTACAGAAGCAATTCCTATTGCAGCTACGAGTTTATTGCCTTTAATTTTATTACCGATAGGACATGCTGAATCCTGAAGAAGTTTCAACCAATATGGTAATGATATTTATTCTTATTTTAGGTGGTTTATTTTAGCTATTGCAATGGAAAGATGGAATTTACATACACGTGTTGCACTAACAATTATAAATTATCTTGGGACGAGTACTGGTAAGATTCTACTTGGTTTTATGATTGCAACTGGTTTTTATCGATGTTTGTATCAAATACAGCTGCAGTAATGATTATGATTCCAATTGGTTTGGCGATCATTAAAGAAGCGAATGAATTGAAAATGATCATACAAATTCGAAAGTATTAACAATTTGAACAATCATTGGTATTAGCTATTGGTTATGCGGGAACTATAGGAGGACTAGGAACGTTAATTGGAACCCTCCATTAATTATATTAAAAGGGCAATATCAGTCAGCGTTTGGTAAAAAGATTTAGTTTTGCAAAATGGATGATTATAGGTGACGACTGTCTTGTTTTGCTTTTCTTGGTATGGGCTTACAATTTTTATTGCATTTAAAAATGACATGAAAAATTGCC
>JAHBCN010022927.1:0-13043 GCA_019359885.1 Listronotus oregonensis | reverse complement strand
TTTTTTGATGTTCTTAACTTCTTTTTCCCCCGTTTTTAACCAAAGTATTTTGTTGTTTAGGCAAGCACTAATTGCTTTTATAGAAAGCAACAAAATATTTTAATGATTCCCTTATTTTTTATATTTTTCAATTTTTCTGTTACATGCTTCCTTGAATTTCATTTTTCGGCACGTAATCAACGGCAGTGATTTTGTTGCTGTGCAGGCAAGCACTCAATTGCTCATATAGTATAGTCTGTCTCAAAGTATATCGCTATAGCTTTTGACGGACCATACCCCAATAAACCTTTAACGATTTTATTACCTATTGTTATTAGGTAAACCCATTTGTTCATAAGGGCAGGGGTGGGCCAGGTATTTCTTGAGTATTAACCATTAGGCATATAAATATTTTGGCTAATATTTTAGTGGCATTGTTGAATAACCGTTTTTACTGCGCGTTTCGAAAAAGTTGTTTTACGAGAATATAACTATGTCGCGTCGAAATGATTTGTCATTAGATGCAAAACAGGTTGTGAAAAATGTGTATGAAACTTTAATCAGTGGAGGTCTAATTAAACAAGAAGCTTTAAAAGATCGATAAGGGATATTATTGTTAGTAAAGAATTGAACAAAAGAAAAAACTTAGTGATTTTTAATCTCACCGTATAGATAATAGTGATCCTAATAAGAAGGAAAATATATTGTCTTTATAAAAGCGGAGTTATTCCTATCTTGAATAAACTGAAAAAGAAGCTAGACGAAGACGAAACCAATATAAATATTAACCATGCCACCCTCCATAGAGTTGTTTGTAAAATGGGATTTAAATACCGCAAAATAGACAAAAGACAAGTAGTAATGGAATCGCACAGATTACGCACTTGGAGATTTAATTACCTTTAAGAAATTAAAAGATATAGGTTAGAAAACAGATCCATAATTTACCTTGATGAAACATGGTTCGATACACACGACACAGTAACCAAAGAATGGGTTGATTCCAGTCAAAATTGCAAAATAACGAAAGCACCTTCAAATAAAGCAAAACGCATTACCATAATACACGCTGGTTTAGAAGACGGATTTGTCCCAAACTGCTTGTTGTTGTCTGCAAAGAATATTAAGGATTCTAGCTTGGATTATCAAGAGGATACAAGTGCAAAACTTTTTAAAAACTGGTTTTAAAATTACCTTTTAAAAAATATTCCAAACAACAGTGTTATTGTCATGGATAACGCAAGCTACCACAGCCGTCTGTTACACAAAGCACCAGCTTCATCAAGTTCAAAACTGAAATCCAGGAATATTTGTTAGAAAATGATATTTATTGTGAATTCAGTTACAAAAAAACTTTTGGAAGTCCTAAATTCATATGCAATTAAAAAAAATATGTATGTGATAATTTGGCTAAACAGGCTGGGCATACTGTTTTACGGCTTCCTCCGTATCACTGTATGTTTAACTCCATAGCGCATTTGTGGAACCGAGTAAAATCAAAGATCAGAGCAGAAAATGTTACACCTACTTTAAGTTCCAGTGTTATAAATTTAATAAAAAATGTAATTACTAACATACCAGTTGAGAGCTGGAAAAATCCACTACAGCCCATTATAAAAATTGAGGACTCTTACATTTCTATCCAAAACAACATAAATCCTATTGTAATTAATCTCAATGATGACTCTGATAGTGAAACAGAATTAGATTTAGATATTCAGATTAAAAATGTAATTATGTATAGATAATGCAGTTATAAATTTATTAAAACTTTGCATATATTTAATTTCCTTATGTAATTTTAAGATTATACTTACCTAAATAAACAATTAATTATAAATCTTTATATTATTAAAGTCCGCCCCTAATGTTCTGTTCTTTAATACCTACCGATCCGCAGTTTTATTGCTGTCGGCAGGTATAATCCATAAATGAAGGCAAGAGCTAACACGGTATACTTTGAGACAGACTATACCAGTAAATTAAAATATTTATATGAAAGCGTCCAATGTTGCCAAATCGAGTCTTTTCTAATAGATCCCTGCATTTTCACGTCTGAAATATAATTGGGGAAAATAAAAAGGCGCTTTAACTTACCAGAACTAACCATGTCCAACCTTTAAGACAAATTCAAAAGGCGTCAGTTCTCGTGGGTCGTGATTAGTTTTAGTTAGTTAAAGGCGGCTTTTTATTTTCCCCAATTATATTTCAGAAGGAAAACTTGCTGACCCAAATTTAAATGTGACGAAAAAAATGAAAAATATAAAAAATATCGGTGGATCATTAAAACTATTTTGTTGCTTGTACTATAAGAGCAATTGAGTGCTTGCCTGCACAGCAACAAAATCACAGTCGTTAATAACGTGGTGAAAAATGAAGTTAAAGGTAGCATGTTTTCACAAAAAAAATAATTTTTTGATATTGTTAATTTATAGCAACAAATTAGCAACAAAATCGTGTGATACAGTCAACAGGTAATTAACGATTTATAAAAAATTCCAGCTATTTTTATATCAATATAGCAGTTATTTCGATTTTTAAAAATGTCTTGAGCAACAAAATCAATATTTTAACAACTAATTAGCGACAAATTAGCTGTCCAGTGATTTTTTTTTTGAGTTTTGCTATTTACCCCTGCTAGCCTGTAGAGCTGGTTCTTTAAGGATAAGGAAGTTAAAGTGTCAGAATCAAACTATAAAAAATGGTGTTGTTAAATCTCAAGTCATTTGTATAAAAAAATAATTTAAGGATACTCCGATAAACATAACGTCCAATAAAAAGTTGGATAAACTTATGTAAAAGTTTTATTTATTTCAATGTATTTCACCTCTCACACGAGTACGTTTTATAAAACATTGATGACAGATCGCAAATGTTCAAGAACCTTATTTTTGCAGCTTGGCACATCAATCTCCGATATTTTCCAATCGACAGGTTTTGAGAACATATTGGACGTGCTCCTATTTAGAGTTATTGCAACTTTCTAACAAAGTGACTTTGATGCAATATTATTTTATATCTTGCATTAAATATACTTCAGTTTTTAAAAATACTGTTGTAAACTTCTAGACATTAGGCATATTTATAATTTGATGAGTGTTTATTAAATATTTTATATTTTATTTATTATTAAGTTTATACCTACTAGCAATGAGGAAATAAAAAATTTAATACATTTTAGTGGGCTACTAAGACGACCGCAAACCCAAAGGTTATTAATATTGTCCTAAAAACACCCAAATTTTATTATTTAACGTTTATTGACAATATATAACTTCTTTAAAGTTAAAAGGGTCAATTATCCCCTATAATAATAATTGATAACTTTAATATTGTTTGTTGTCGTAAGAACCCTATTTTAAATATTAATGCATGGTTGATGTACTATTGTAAAACTTAATTGGGTTTCCCTTATCTGAAGTGGGTAATAAAGTAGCACATAGCAAGTGTTTTTGGAAGTACAGAGAGCAGTTACTTCTAAAGAACCGTCTGAGAAACATTAAACTAATTTTACTGTATTTCTTTTTACCTATTTCTTAATTTAATAAATAGTTTAAAAGTAAAAGTGTTTGGTGTTGAGTAAATGTATAACGCCTAAAATCGCTTTTTGTTCCTATAAAAAGACCAAGTTAGAACCCCAGCTATAAAAAATTCCCCAACAATATTACAATTTTTTATATTTTATTTGGTTTGGTTATAAAATAGATTTTTAATAAAATATTTAAAAAGATGTACCAGTAATAATATATCGTTGGTCTTGAATAAAAGCATAGATAATTTAGTTATTAAAATAGTTTTTACACACACTAATTATATATTTTAAATTTTTTTCTTATAGGATCTTCTGACCCGCGCAAACTTGCTAAAAGAAATATAAAGTAGCCGCAGTAGTTGTCTTAAGAATTAAATTATATAGTTAAATAAAACAGTCACTGAGAGGGGCATAATTACTAATTATATCAATATAAGCTCCCCATCCACTTGGCGTCTTATGGCTACTTGTGCGTTTTATTCCATGTTCATAAGCATTATTTATCCGTTTTACAGAAAAAAAAAACAAGATTTGTATAATTTCTTTTGGCATTTCTTTCTAAAATTAGTCTATTCTGTGGCAATTTGTGCAATTTTCGATATCAGAAAAACTTATACAAATAATAAAATTAAAAGTTCATATGAAGAACTATTTATTTTACTGCACCCAATGAACGCACATATTTATAATCTAGACGTTAAGTGGTTTGGTTTATAGTCAAGACAAAAATGACACAGGTATTATATTTTAGCAGGGTACTCACTTTCTCGTGACCTTTGACCATGGAACGTTACACGATTGTACAAACTAAATTATAGTATTCACAGCCTTCCTGTGGGGTTGATAGTTCGTTGCCTAAGATTTAGGTCGTTGGTAGACCAAGTAATGACGCATAATCCCTTAAAAATATTGCCGCAATACGAATAATGTGCGTCTGAACCCAAGACAGTTCAGTCCGCGACATGCTGGCATTACTGCGACAACAACTTGGTTTTTGCCTAGAAACGTGGGGTCTTTTTATATACGGGTTAATTCAAAAAAACATTGCTTACTTTGCTAAAAATAAGATAAAAATATATTAGCATATATTTAAAACGGTTCAATTTTTAAGATATGGGTGTAAAAGAAAAAGTTTTAGAGTTGCGATTTTCCTTTTACTTTAAAATCGGGTTTTGTAATTCAAATAAAACTTGGCGCAGTTAAAATATTGACTAAAATAAACCTTCTGAAACATAAAATAGTGAGGTAGCTTTGGGCAACTATTTTTTTTTTACCATTATTTTGTCGTGATCATTTAGTTGCTAATATTATTGATAATTTGGTTCATGATTCCTATTTTCTGCTTAGTTTTACATAAAAAATATGCTCTTGAATTAACTCAATAATCCTAAGGACTTTAAAGATATTCTAATTTTAAACATACGTGGCACGAAAATCGTAACCATTAAAATGAAAGACACTTGTAATTTTTACTAAAAATGTTTAAAATTATTCACGCCTTGCGCAATTTTTTTTTTGTAGAGGACCCGTCCCTCTTTTATTAAAAAAAAATAATAATAATTCTTTTCCTTGTCAGTCCTGGCAGAGCAACCCGCTCTCCCTTTTATATGCATCCTTTACAGTCCATCTGGAAAAGCTCCATTTTGTCTGATTATTTATTTAAAGTCTGTCTAGACTGTGTAACCTGCTATCTACAAACGTGTGTCCTTTTTTCCTAGAGTTCGAAGTCATTAAGGCCTGTAACAATAAATTGCATCGTAGTTCTCTTAAGACATGTATGGTAAGTTGGCACTTAGGGACCCAATTCTTTATGGCCCGATATTAAACCACTTTCATGTTACCCAGTGCAACGCATCTTTTGTCTAAAAAAATACCCTGCAAAGTTACCTAAAAGCTCGAGTTAAAATGATGCAAACTAAACTGCTAAATGCATCAAACAGAATTTGCACTTGAGGCTACGTTTTTATGCTATTTTGTTTTGGTTTTGTGTTGTTTGTAAACGCGATAGCCCCCAAACATAGCGACATTTCGGTATTGTAGATAAAACAGTTCAAATTAACTGTCCAAGTACATAATAGTTGTTTATAAAACGATAAAGGTAAGAGAAATGAATGCTAAGGGACAGTTATAAAAACTTTTGTGAGTTTATTTAAAGTGACAAAGAGCGTTTCAAAAGTGTGTGCTGCTGGCTGCTTAATTTATTAAAATTAAACTGAATAAGAGCGAGTTGGGCTCGCTCAATTTGTGTTTCATACTAGAACTATTTTAACACGAAGTTGGTCTAATAAATTACAGCATTTTTAAGTCCTCTTTAGATTTGCCCAATATATTTAAATAATTTTAAAACAGACTTTAGTAACACTAAAATCTTGGACTTCCATTGTCTCTATTTGTTATTTGTAACACTAATAAAAACAATGAAGTCCAAGATTTTAGTGTTATTAAAACCATAACATTGTCTAACACTGTCAAGGAAACATTAACCTAGATCTACCCAATGATCTACATGTAGTACGCTTCAAATTTGTCAAAACTTGTCGATGATCGGGGGCAAATATCGAAACATGCGGTATTTTCAGGCGGTATGACCAAAGTATACATAAAAACAAGTAACATAACTTCCGTCAAATTTCGCCGTTTTAACGCAATCAGCCCAGGGACCTTGAAGCGAGAATTTCTAGCCTCGCCCTTAGGCTTACGCTAAATTTGATACTTGAAAGTTTGAATAATTATAAAATAGTTGGGAAAATTATTTTAATGAAGTGACAGAATTTATGTTTTAATTACTTGTGTTTTTGCCGATTTCATCTTTTACTTTTAATTTAGCAAAAGAAAAACGGGAAATACATAATGTACGAGTGTGCCAAATAATTATTCGGAATTTTAAAAGTGAAAACAAATTTTAAAGCTTGTTATTAGTTTTTAAAAAATCAATCGATTAGCAATCGGTTTAGTTTATATTAATGATAAAAATATATGTTTCGTTTATTAAGGCTCCATCAAACCATAAATAAAATAAAAGTGAAATTAATATAATACTATTACAGAGATTTAAATGTTTTGTTTAACTTAGGTATGTTCAAAGAATTGTAATGCTACTTTTGCTTGATGAATAAAAAAAACAACACTTTACGGTTATAAAAAAGCTATATAAAGAGCTTCTTAAAATAAGTAGAATTGAGGCATCTAAAGTTTTTATAAAATTATACGTATTTAATTAAAATTGTGTTATTGTCTATTTTTTTTTTAAATAAGGAAGCATCAAATATATATGCAATATTTCCATAACCATACTTTTGTAAAAAGGATATTTTTTAGCGGTATGGGAAATGTCTGGACAGTCAAATGAAATTGTCTGTCTGTAGAAAGCGTTAAAAGTAAACTTGCCTTTTCTTTTATTTAAGTCCAAGTTCGTCATTTCAGCAAATCATCTACTGCGAGACTACGTAACAAAAATCTGCTCATTCCGCTCTCATCCGAGATTTTAATTAGGAATTTGGCCTAAATAACTCTTGCATCGAATTTAAAAATGGGCAGCAGCATCTAATGAAAAGTATATTAAAAATAATTTAATATATTTGTTTTGATCCGTTATTATGTTTTAATAAAAACATACATTTTTAAAGTCGTTTTTTGTTTAATGTTGGCAACCCTAATGTACACGTACAATAGTTCATACTTTGGTTTATACTGAAGGCCAAAAACATTATACTATATCAACTAGGGATTATTCGTAATAAGTTTAACAGAGTTGATATTAATTTTCACCTAAAACTTAACGTACATAATAAATTTTACATAAAATAAACTTTATATCACAGAATATTTTACTTATTCAGACTTGTATAATAATACAGACATAATCATTTTTACACAATTATGTATGTGTTATGCAAAAATTATAATGGGGGACCATAATGCATATTTTTGTAACCCAAAATTTAACTAAAAATGTCCATCAAAGACCCTTTTGGTCTATCTGGAATTTTTTTTGCAAGAACAATTTTTTAAATTATTAAAAACATTTTATTGAAAATTTTTTAAAAAGGCAGTTTTACCTATGCCTCAAGGGGGAAAATTTTAAATAATATTTACAACTGTTTGTTTCAAAACCCATTTAAATAAATCATTTAATATTCATGGAATGTTAAAAATTTAAATTGGGATTTTATGCCATTTTTTCAAAAATTTAATTAAATTTTCTGCCAGACGTGTATAAAATTAAAATAAACTATTGAACTTAATAGTTAAAATCCTCTTTAAAAATGTTTACCCTTTCAAATGCCGTTTTTGGGGTGAATGCCATCCTTCTCGGGGGTGGATTTTTTTATCAATATGTACGGAAGTGTAGCTAACTAATTTAACACTTTGTTTTATAAAGTTTTTGAAGGCATTACTTTTCGAGTTATTCGCAATTGAATATGTTAATTTTTCAACTAAAAAAAACACGTTTTCAGACGGTTCTTCGCAAATAACTCGAAAAGTAAAATTTTATCGAAAATATATCTTAAAAGGTAGCTTATAAAAAAACACCAAGAATGGTGTTATGATGTCAGGACCAATACAACGGAGTTATACCTGTTGAAGGTTGGTTCTTAATCTCAAATGCCAACATTAAAGTTTTAAGTAATATAACCAAAAAAAATTTTGGAAAAGCTAAAATACTTTTTAAAATTTAAAAACATTTATTTTTGTTTCTTACAAAAGTCTTTAGCACTAAAATTAAGCGAGTTATGGCCAAAATAAAGTTAATCTCTATTTTTTTAAAAAAATGTGAAAATCACCCCTATTTATCACTCCCATTATAATTTTGTCACTTTACCCCACTTTATTTTTGTATTTGTAATATGCTCAGAAAGTTTGACCGGTTTAAAGTGCATATTTTGAAAAAAATTGAGCTTAACGGGAAAGAGACATTTTGTAATTTTGAAATAATAGCCTTTCTTCAAATATTTCAAAAACCCTTAATGATACGTAAAAAAATAAAACGAAATTTTGGTAAAGAAAAACCTATAAGTTTGTATTCTACAAAATTTTACGCATCATTAAGGGTTTTTGAGTTATTTTGAAAAAAAGGCTATTTTCTTCAAAATTACAAAAATGTCTCTTTCATTTAAAGCTCAATTTTTTAAAATATGCACTTTAAACCAGTCAAACTTCTAAGCATATTACAAATCAAAAAAAGTAAATTGTAAGGTGACAAAGAATATTTTAATTGGTGAATTGGGATGATTTTCACATTTTTTTCATCCAAAAAAAAAAAATTAAGCTCAACTTTATTTTAGCCATAACTCGCTTAATTTTGGCCCTAGAGACTTTTATAAAAAACAAAAATAAAGGTCTTTTCAAGTACTTCAAAAAAGGTTAAATGAGCTTTTCCCGAAAAATGTACCTTTTTTTGGTTATATTACGTTGAAACTTTTAATGTTTGCATTTGACGAATAAGAACCAACCTTCAACAGGCTATAACTCTGTTTGTATCGGGTTTATAGACATCACCATTCTTGTTGTTTTTTTTATAAGCTACATTTTTGGTAGGAATGATATTTTTGATAAAATGCTTACTTTTTGAGTTATTTGCGAAAAACCGTCTAAAAACGTGCTTTTTTTGGTTAAAAAATTGACATTTTCAATTGCGAATAACTCGAAAAGTAATGCCTTTTGGAAAAAACTTTATTAAGCAAAAGTTGCTTAGAATTAGTCAATCTATCCACTTCCGTACTTATTTTTGATAAAAAAAATTCCACCCCGAGAAGGGGTGGCATTCACCCCCAGGGAAAAAGCGGCAATTTTTGAGGGGTAAACATTTTTAGAGAGGATATAAACTATTAAGTTCAATAGTTTATTTTAAATTTTATACACAGTCGCTGGATTCCGAGGTTTTAACATTTTTTGGGCTAAGGTGACTCCGCTAATATTTGAATTTCAATTTGCAGGCAATCAATTAGACACTGTACGTCACAAAACCATGCTTAAAACTGCAGGGGCTAATGCAACAATTTTTGGCTTTTTAGGCATAAACCCAAAAATCATTACCTAACTCAGTTAGCGTATGCTCTGTCCAATTTTTTTTAAAAGTTAAATTTTCGTTTCTTTTATCTTACATTCTAAACTTTTCTAGCTTATTTATAATATACATAGCATCTTTTTGTATCCCTATATAAGCCCTTGGGTTATTCTCTGTATTTTTTATTAAATTTATATAACATAATACCAAAAAATACTCCTGCTTGGATTTAGTGGGGTTTGGCTTTGCTTATGAGTCCGAGAACTGCGATGGAATATGGAGAGGCTTTGCGTTTCATCAAGATTACTTTTGGAGTAAATAATAATAATATAAAAAACTCTTATTCCAGTAGGTACCTGTTTTTTCTGGAGTCTTTATTCTTGTGGTTGTAAAAATCGAAACGTTTACCTTTCTTATCCTTACAGGGTTTTTAAACGGTCTGTCTGTACATATTATACACCGTGTTCAAAATTAAGTCGGCACTATTGCTAACTATTTTATTATAAGAAATACAAGTTAGGTTAAATTAGCAAAGTTGTGTACATTTTTACGCTGATTACAATGACGATAATAGAAAAACAAATGAACATCAGATTTACGAGTTATTTACAAAAATATACTTTTTTAAATGCAACACCCTGTATTTGTTACGTTAATTCGATAGAGAATGTAATTTTCTATACAATTAGTTATTAACATTTTTTTTCTAAGATGATAAATAGCAGAGTTATTTCAATTTAAACGCATTTTCCGTAACTGGACGCAGGCAGCCATGGAATTCTTAAAATCTCATTTTTTGTATAAATTATCGTAGTATGCTATGACAAAAATAAAAAAAAAAAAGATAACATGTGTATCCGTCATGATGTTTTAGTGAGAACTAGTAAATCATAAGGGAACAGTTCATTTATGCTACTGTTGTTTAAAATGTTGTCATATGGAGAAGTTTGATTTGATAGAATACTACACGATTTGCCAAAAAAATGGCATCAGGCTTTAGAGTGAAACTATTTCCAGAAAGAAATATGCCAAACAGAAAATATTTTTACTCCTTTATCGAAAGTTTCAATCAAACAAAAGTGTTTCTTAAGCGCAGAAATTAGAAAACTTTTTAATTAATCAACAAACAGAAATTAATGTTTTGGCATATTTTAAAGTTTATCGTGAAAATTCCACAAGAGATTGTAGGTCAGATCTTGATCTATGCTAAGGAACCATTAATAAAATAAAAAAAAACAATTGTACCTCACAAATACAGACCCACACGAACTTTGTTTCCAGGTGATTACAAAAGGCGTATAAACTTTTGCCAATGGTTTGTAAATGCTGCTATAGAAGATCCAAACTTTTTACGATTAATTCTTTGAAGCATGATACTAATTTTAGTAGTAGCTGCATGTTTAACCGAAAGAACCAACATTATTAAAGCATTGCAATCTCCTGCGCCATCATCCTTTCAATCCACAAACATGTTTTTACTTAAACGTATGGGGCTGCCTCATTGGATCAAAAATTGTTGGACCTGTGTTTTATAAAGGATCTTTAACAGGTAAACAATATCTGAATTTACTAAGAAATGTGTTGGAGGATTTTTTGGATGATGCTAATATAGTTATTATTAGCATAATATTTTATTATTGTTACTTAGTTATGTGTTATTATTAAAAAAACTGAAACTACGATGTTTATTATTTACCCAAGTAATTAAAAGGTTTGACAAATTATATTCTTTATGGCGGACTTTATTTAAATTTAGTTTCTGTCATAGCGTACTATGATATAATTTGTACAAAGAATGCGATTTTAAGAATTTCATGGCTGCCTGCGTCCTGTTACGGAAAATGTATTTAAATTCAAATAACTCTACTATTTATCATTTTAGAAAAAAATTAATAACTAGTTGTATAGAAATTTACATTCTCTGTCGAATTAACGTAACAAATACAGGGTGTTGCATTTAAAAAAAGTATATTTTTGTAAATAACTTCGTAAATCTGATGTTCATTTGTTTTTCTATTATCGTCATTGTAATCAGCGTAAAAATGTACACAACTTTGCTAATTTAACCTAACTTGTATCTCTTATAATAAAAAAGTTAGCAATAGTGCCGACTTAATTTTGAACACGGTGTATACTAATTTTTTACTTTCTGATGATTCTGCAGCAGAAATTGTACTACTTTTGCCTTCATACTTTCTGGAGAATCGTTTTCTGTAGACTTCCAATACTGTAATTTATGCGGAAAAGTTCCTGGTTAAATAATTTCCTTGCCTTCTATCATTTTTTATTTGAAGAAATTTTCCATATTGCTTTCAATCAAAAATTAAAAAAAAAATGTTTAAAGTGCATGTATAAGTACTGCCTGATTACATCTAATTTTTACTCATTTCAGGGCAAAACGACCTTTTATAATAATAATTCTAAAAACGTTTTAACACACATACAAAATCTGTCATTCTTCATTTATGTGGTTATATCCATAAGTGTTTTTTTTTACAAATTAGATATAATAAGGTGAAATAAAAAAATAATTTTTGTTTCTAAAGAAATATGGCTTATTTTTTACAATAAAATTTAAAAATAATATTTGAAAAATAGTTATATTCGCCTGTGGCGGCGCAGCATGGTGAAATTTAGCATTTTAATTTTGGTAATGTGTAGTTATGTAAATCTTTTAATAATATAAATATATGTTTTGTGTATTTTTTTCCAATGGCATTTTGTCATAAGGATTTTTAAAAGCCCACTCAGATAACCGACCAGAGGTAAATGGTAGCTGAATTTTTCTCCTGCAGTGTATTATATTCATCCATAAAAATATGTGGCATTAAAGCCAAAAAGCAAGAAAATGATATGTTTACTTTAAGAAGAAATAATAGGATAAAAGGTAAAACAAGTAACTTTACAGCTGCCTTGTTACTTTCATTCTTCTTGGTTATTTAACTATGTATGTTCGGATAACATACCCTTAAATAAAAGCATAGGCGGATCTAGGATATTAAAAAAATTTATCTAAAAAGTAAGATATGGTACCCACACCAAATATATACCAGATCCTATTACTTTTAAGGAAAATACTTTAGTGGAAAAAATAAATTAAAATTTGCGAAAAAAAGTTGATTTTTTTGAAAAAATCAGATTTTCAAAAGCAAATTTTCTATTTGTATTTATTTCGTGAATTTAATCAAATATTGTTATCAAACCTTAAATTTCGCCAAATTATCTATGTTAATAACCATAGCCAATGTTTGCAAAATTTGTAACGTAACAATAAAATTTAATTAAATTTATGAAAAAAAATACAAATAGAAGATTTGCTTGTCAAAGTACGATTTTTCAGTGAGGGGGAGGGATATTTTCTTTGACATTTCCATGATATCTGGTATATATTTAATGTGGTCAGTTTCCAGACAAAAAAAAAATTGAAAATCTTAGATCCGCCACTGATATAAGTGTAATAACAACTAACTGTCAAAACACGTCTCTCGTAACATCATCAGAAATTTAAATAATGTGCAGTCTATT
>JAHBCN010022926.1:0-13048 GCA_019359885.1 Listronotus oregonensis | reverse complement strand
TGGCATTTGGTCATCAGAATGGTCGGTGTATGAAACGAGGAGCATAAAATTGATTAAATCATTCAGGGTACAAAACAAAAATATTTCAGGTAAATTTCTGAAATTTATGAAACGCGAGAGTACGAAACTAGAAAGCACCAGAAAAAGATTCCCAAATGAAGAAAGTTGTGAGTCATTTAATTGTAAATTTAATACTGTTTTAATAATAGCCCTACATTGTTTTGTTTTCGCGATATTTTAACCAAAATTAAAAATGTATTTTTAATAAAGTGCTTTATTTTTTACTTTAAAATATTTTTTAGAATTTGTAAGAATATTTTCTGTACAAATTTTAAAACCAGTGCCTACCTACATTAGGAATTTAATTATGACGTCTTGGTTCTGGGATACCATCATTAGCTTTTTTTCATGCGATAGTATATTTGAAAAAACGTTTTTTTTTCCTTTAAGCAAATTTATAATATTTTTACAAATATTTTATTTTTCTGTTAAAACACGAAAAAATGATTAACGAGAAACAATAAATTAATGCTAAAATTTAAAAGGTCGACCGGTTTTTTAATTAACTTTTGACAATTCTGTAATACCGATTTGAAAACCCAGTAAAAAGCGTTTTAATTATTATTTGATACTACTACTACATTCTGCCCACGTTTTTAAAAACCTGTACATTTTTAGGAGGATCAAATTCATATATTTTGTTTTTAACATGACCCCAAAATAAAATTCTTGGAAGTTAATGTCTAAAAACTGGCAGATCACCGCACAGGCTCACTATTCGATATAAATTACTAACCAAATGTTTCTGATAAAAACATTTGCATCTCCCTAGGATTGTAAGTGGAACATTCATCTTGTTAAAAGCATAAATTGTTTACAACACACCACGAACAACTTTTCGTGACAACAAAAAGCGTTTTTTCATTTCATCAACACCATTAGTTCATTTGTCATATTATCAAAAATTTCATCTTTTTAATTCTTTGCCTTGCTAAGTCAGTCCAGAATCCTGTTGGCTTTGAGATAGGAAGTTTATCACTATTTATAGCAGTATTAGAATTTGGTCAGATACCATTAATATTCGTGAGGCAAAAATAGTAATCTGTAGCATGGTATTTCGGCTCCCTCCAAACCATTGGTACAGGAAAGGACATTTTACGATTTACGCCTTTTAATTAACCTGTTAACAACGTTACACAAGTCTTACAAGAACGTTCTGAAACAGTGTTTACTTTCATTATTGGTAAGTAGTGAAATAAGGGCAATGCGTGTGAAGAAGCACTTTTAGACAGAAATACATAAAAATGTAAATGATTAATATAGAATACGGCCGTAACAATAAAAATAACTTTTATCATTTTACCATCAACTTCATGTAAAAAACTGCAGTTTTTAGCTTTTCTGCTTAAGTAGAAACTTGTTGGGTATTATGAACAAATGATAGTAATTATATTTTATCATTGATTTTATCAATTTTTTACCTACAAAGCCTGGTTTTATTTTAAGTGTATTTTGTTGAATTTATTCGTGTTTAATTTTTGAATATAGGCCAGTATACAGTAGGTAACAGAAAACAGATAAAATAAAATTGTCCAAATTAGTTAGAAAATAACAGTACATATTTTATGTTTACAATTTGTATTTATCTCGGGAAAGTTTACAAACGCTTAAAACCTTAAGCTGAATTTAGTGCTCGACCGACCGACGCACACAAGCGAAATTCGGGGAAAACCCGGCCATAAATCGGAAATACCAACTTCGCAAGTAAGGCCTATTCTGAGTATAATTTCATTATCTAGTTACCTGGGTATAATAAACAATCACCCTTTTATTTTTAGTCTTGTCACTTGCAGAAATATTTTAGTTGAAAGCTAATGTTCGTGGAGACTATTTCATTGTGATTCAAAAGCGCCTGTGAAAATTAGTAATTTATATTCAGTTTTTCGGCAAAGTGTGGGTGAAAATTTTGTAAAGTAACTATTGTAAAGTACCATTGATTGCTAAAGTATAATCTGTACAAATATTATAAAGACGAAAGATTTGACTTGTTTATTGTTTGAATTGAAATAGGCTCTTCGGAAACTTACTGGATCGATTTAAAAAATTCTTTTACTCATTAGAAATTCCTACATTATCCCCGATGAACATAGGTCTATTGCTAGTAATAAAATAACTACAACAACAAAATTACAACTTATTTTTTCAGGGTCTGCAACAAAATCTGCTTTGTTTAAAAGAAGCCAACTTGTCAATTGGTTAAGAATTTTTCAGTCCAAGGAAAGAATGGAGCAGTGTCGTTATTTGGCAGAAAAGTTACCTCTACCATGCGAGTTGAACGCTTGTCAGAAGAGTCTTCAAAAGTCTTATATAAATTCATCGAGAAATATGACACAAAATGGTCAACAGCATCAAGAAATAAAACTGCATTTGAAAATAAAAATCGAGATTGGTTAAATATTGAGTTGGAGTTTTCTTAATCAATGAATGAAGCTCAACCAGCCGAAATGCAGGATACAACTTCATCGAGTAGAGGGAGGCCATTCACTGGATTTTTAGATTTGAGTGAACGATCAAAAAGAAGAAAAACTGAACCGTTGCGGGCAGATCGAAGCCCGGAAGAACTAACATTTGCTGCTTAAATGGAGTTTAGGTCCGAAGGTTAACTGGATGAAGCAGATGTGTTAAATAATGTTGCATTCTCAACACCAACCCGTGCATCAAAATATAAAAAATCTCTTCAAAAAGAATGTGAAATACCATTTGCAGCGGACGAAGCCTTATCGCTTTTTGTAGAGGCTAAATTGACAAAATTTCAATATAATCTAATAAGAAATTCGGCAAAAGCCATAAGTCAACTCTTTATCCTAATTATGAGTCCGTAACTGCCGCGAAAAAAAGATGCTACCCAGAAAACCTAAACATTTCTGAAGATGTAGCTGAAGTGCCTCTTCAAAGTTTGCTGGATCATACATCTTTAAGGTTATTTGAGTCCCTAAAAGAAGTTTTAAATTCTTTAAACCAAGAAAATTATAATAATTTACATTTAATTTGCAAATGGGGGTGTGACGGGAGTTCTGGGTGAGTCAATACAAACAGCAGTTTGTAGAGTCCAATATTTCAGATGCTAATATCTTTTAATATCAATGGTGCCAATCCAGCTCATTAACGGGGACCCGAAATCACAAGATAAGTTTATAATCTGGGAAAATCCCAGACCTTCCTCCACACGATTCTGTAGACCTCTTAGAGTCCAGTTTAGGCACGAAACAACAGAGCTATCAGTGAGAGAAAAGCAATATTTTGACCAACCAATTTCAGATTTGCAACCAACAAAGCTTGATATTCAAGGAAAGGATGTATTTTTAAAATACATTTTATATTTTACAATGATAGATGGCAAATTGTGTAATGCTGTAACTGAAAATACTTCAACTCAGAGATGCTATTTGTGTAATCTAACATCCAAAGATTTTAACAATATCGAGAAGATTTTAAAACAGGGAATTACTGACGAATCTAGATATCAATTTGGTTAGCCATCTTTACATGCTTGGATTCGTTTTTTTGCGTGTTTGCTGCATCTATCTTATAAGATGGAATTTAAGCAATGGCAAGCGCAAGGCCAGGAAAACAAAGAAAAACTTGCAAATGCCAAAAAACGAATCCAAGACTTATTTTTTAAAGAAATGGGACTATTGGTTGATAGACCAAAACCTGGTTTTGGAAGTACTAATGACGGCAACACTGCTCGCCGTTTTTTTGAGAATGCTGCTAAATCTTCGGAAATTACAGGCATTGATCAAGATTTGATATTTAGATTCAGAGTAATTTTATTAACAATTTCTAGTGGTTTTCATATAAAAATTGATAGTTTTAAGGACTACTGTCATGAGACGGCCAGAAAATTTGTAGAATTGTATCCGTGATACTGCATACCAACTTCCGTCCATAAAATCTTAATGCACAGTTCTGATATAATATCATATTTTATGGTTCCAATTGGGAAACTTGGCGAGGAAGCCCAGGAATCAAGAAACAAAGGTATTAAAAGATTCAGAGAATTTCATGCAAGGAAGTTTTCAAGAAAACAAAACATGGAGGATATATTTTGTAATCTTTTAATATCTTCTGATCCTTTAATCTCCAATATGAAAAAATCATCTGCTAAAAAGCTTAAACAGTACCCTTCAAAAGTTTTGGCATTTTTTGATGAACCAACAGTTTCTGCTGATGAAAGTGATAGTGAAGATATTGATTGATTTTAATTATTGAGATAGGTTAGCTTAATTATTATTACAAAGTTAGTTGGAAGTGAGGTCTGTATATACTTTACATACTTAAATATATTACTTTAACATGTATTTTAAATTGCTCTTATTTTTACACACAAAAGTTAGTTATAAAATTAAATAGAACAAAAACAAACAAATCACAACTTTATTTAATTTATAATAAGCAATTTTATTAACCTCAGGTATATCAAAAGTCTTGTCATTTTGGATTTTATTTCAAAAATTTTCAGTCAAAAAGCGTTTATTTCAGCGCAGATTGAAGTCGGATTGAAGCACTCAAAAGTGACAAAGGCAAGTCAATTTGGAAAAAATGCAGGATTAACTATCTTAATCCTACAATTCTGTTAAAATGGTTTACCTCTCTCTCTCCCTGTTAAGTGCCCCAATCCAACTTCAATTCGAGCCGAAATAAACGCTCTTATTATGAATTTTAAACTCTTAACTGCTTAAATTGTTAAAATAATAACAGTCTAATGATAATAGTAACATTTTTCATAGAGTTTAATTTTTTTAAGGCTATAGGGACTTACACAGCGCTTATGTAATGCAATAAATGAACCCAAGAGGGGGGGGGGCTTTAAAAAATGTTTAATTGAACGTGTTATCTTAGTTTTAACATTTTCTTACGATTAAACATGTTTGTGATTCATATCAGCACTACTACTATTTATGGCCGGCTTTTCCCCCATTTTCGCCTGTGTGCGACGGTTAGCGCTGATATCGGTCGAACGTAGCTATATCAATCAAAATGAACTTTGTGTGTTACTTGAACTGATAAACTGCTAGGCGCTTTGCACTGTAGTTGATAAAACATTTTTATGATAAAGCTACATTCGACTGATGTAAGCACTGACCGTTGGGCAGCCTAAGTACCAATGTACCGTGGGTATCTCAAGCGCGGTAATCTTCTTCTTTTTCTTCCCTGTGAGCAGTCTTAATTCAGTACCGGACGCAGCGCAGCCCCTTGGTCTTTTTGTGCCTAATTTCTGATTATCTTTTATACCAATCCTCCCATTAGTCTTGTTCCTGCGGGCTCATTTTCGGTTGCCCAAATAATGCCGGTCTTTTGTAATTTAATGCTTCACATTCGCACAGGATATGGTAGGCTGTTTCTTCCCCCTCGTCGCACATTCTGCAACTTGGGTCCCCATTTATGAGCTCTTGTGTAGGTGTTCTCTTAGGTTATCGTGCCCTGTTAGCTTCCCTACTGTTATGCGAAGTCTTTTTCTATTTTTCCTGAGTAGTTCTACCTTTGTTCTTTTGGATGGGCCCCTTATGAAGCTTTTTCCATGTCTAGTGTTTGTTTCGGATCCATTCCGCGGTAATAGGAAACTTATTAACACAGGACTTGAATATTGGCAGATTTGGAGGGGAAGCGAAAACCCTTGTGGATAGTAGATTTTATAGTCTAGGTACTCTAGGAATAAAGGAACGAACGAAGTATGGCGTTCGGTTCCTTTCAAGTTAGTCTGTAAAGAAATGTATTAGAGGGACACTACGTGCTGCTCTGTTAAAGGCTGCTAACGAAGAAATTATACTGAGCTCGGAGCAGATTCCGTGAAAATACCTATAAAATGATGACAGATTTTCTACAGCCTGTCGGTGGGTTCTTCTTTAAATAAAATCAAAAATGCTAAGAGTTGTGGGTGACAACGCCATTCCCTAGAGGAGAACAATATTCTAAAGAGGGTTTGATTTCGGATATATACCGGGTATGCATCCCAAATCTCGAAAGAGAAATCTGAGCTTTTTTGATGTTACTGTCGGTATGGATATAATGTGCTTATGCCGGGTAAGTTTGATTTTATACGGAATGAACACAAGGTTAAATGACTCTTTGTTCTGCAGAACTTGGCCGCTCATAATAATTTAAGGAAAAGTATAAGTAGACTTTTTCCGCCATTGCAAAAATGCTTGTGTTTTGAAGGAAATAAACTGGAGAAGATTTTTGTCGCCCCACTCAAATATTAATTTAAGATCCTGTGGAAGAGATATCTGTATTAGTCTTTGCTTGTTTTCCAAATCAGGCCTAAAGAGTGGGTTCGAAGAACTAAATAGTAGAGTGAAGATTAATATCGTCAGCAAAACTATAAACAGGGTTTATTGTGGAAGATATAACATCGTTGGTGTAAAGAAGAAACAAAGTTGGTGCAGTACCGAGACCTGACGCACCGCAGCAATAATTTGGTGATAGCTAGAAGAAAAAAACCAAGCAGAATCAATGATGTACGTCATTTGGATGGGAAACTGGAAAATCAAGAACTAAGTTTAAGTAAAAGGCGTGGAAAGGAAGTTTGTTAAGAAGCGCCTTATGCCAGACCTGGTCAAGAACTTTGGATATGTTAGGGGGCAACAGCAGGATTTTCTTTGTTTAGCAATTTAACTTTAAAAACGTTAGTTAAGTTTTAAATGTGTTTTAATATTTTGCTTATTCCGTAGAGGCGTATTTCAAGAAATAAGTAATATAATTTCACAATTTTAATGTTCACAATTTTATTTTCCTCTCTCTTGACTTGTCAAGTTTTACTCACCGGTCTGTTTTATTGGATTTTCCTTTTCAATTAATACAGGATTTTTTTTACAAAGAGATTAAAAAAAAACTTGCTAAGAGTAAGTGGTGAGAGAGTAGGTGGAACAAAATTGTGGACTAAACCTGGCCTAATTTTAGATCTTAGTATTTTAAGTGCCAAGATTTTTGGATGGGAACTTTGCCCTTATTTTACATAAGTGTTTTGGTAAGATCTTTTCCATTTTTTCTGCCTAAGATTTTAATTTCAAGACAAATATCGTGGAAAATAGTTAATTCAAAAAAAAGCAGTTTCTGGCGTTCCCAAAAATTTGGTTTTAGACTTTTCTTTACTTGTGTGCAAAAACCCACTAACACACCAAATTCTAAGTCTTTATTCCCCCGAGAGGTGCCTCATAATTCTGGTGAGTAAATCAGTCAGTCAGTCAGAGACTACTTGACATAACTTTCACATTTTTTCACAGGTTATTGGAATACTTGTATGAATTTACACACCAAATCTCATACCTTTATGTGAAAGAAGACCAAAGTTATGATAGGGGAAAAGATAACTTAAAACGTTTGGTGTAAAATAAACATATTCGTGCGGTAGGCCGGAACGTGACTTTGCGCACTGCCCTGCGTCTAGATTTTTCTTCCTCTTTCATCATTAATAAAAAAAATAATTTATTTTTATTTAACATTATATGTAAAAGGGCAGTGAAACTATTTCTAGTCACAATAACAGAAAAATTGATTTTATGAATACTGTATGTCGCAAAAATCACAATTTATGAAATGTTTATAGTTTTTGTTGAAATTTGTATAGGCCTAAAAGTAAATTCAAACAGTTTTGTCGAATATTTTTGATATTTTGACTTCTACTCTTACTTTTTACATTTCATATCACATTTTATAAATTTGCCGTCATAACAGCAGTTAAATGAGAAGTATCAAAACATTTTCTTGGGTTCAATAACACTAAAATCTTAGACTTTCATTGTCTTTTTGGTTAATTAATATACAATGTTTCGGTTAAAGATGTGTCTTTAACCGTTTTTAAGTGATAACTGGCTTTTCTTGGGTTATTCGACATGCACAATTGATTACCGACAAAAAAAATTTTTAGTAAGTATCACAATACCAAAAAAATCCCATCTTTTTCAAAATTTCTTGACCACCCTGTATAAGTATTCGTTTCGTTTCTTTATCTGACTACAACAAATAATATTTCTGAATGTGCCGCTACATAAACAGAACGATAAATAGGGTGTTAGTCACGATAAGCGTTGTTCGTGAGTCAATCTAAATCAAAGATGTAACACGGATAAAAGCACAAAATTGCAAAATTATTGTTTGTTTCTCTTGTTGTTTGTTCTGCCTATTGTAATTGTAATGCCTTAGGTAATAAATTAGTTGTAATTGTAATGTCTATGGCTTTGTTGAGATCCAAATTGCTGTATAAGTATCTGACGATTATTATCAAAGCTTGTAAAATAATTATTACGATATGCTACAATCGAACGGTACTTTCTAGCAAAGATATTCTATTAGAATGAAAAAATGTGCATCAAATTCTATTAAAAAGGGATATCTCTATTATTAATAAAATATTTGTCCTAAATTTGTTTAAAACCTAATAAAATACTCCTAATACATGACTTGCTAAAAAAAGAAAATCAGGTGCATACTAATAGTGTGCTTTAAGCCGTGTCCACACCAAAAACAACACATAGGAACATTGTGTTTATGTTGCTTGTTTGTGAAACTTGTTCCTGATTGTTTCTTAAAGTTTCTTAAGGTTTTTCATTTTTTACGGTTGCAGAAACAAAAGCTCCTATAAGTTGCTTGTCTCCATATTTTGCGGTATAGATCAAAGGAAATTTAGAAACATTGGTAAACATTTTTGTTTGACAGGCGCAGTGTGGACAGGTGGTAACCAAGGAAGTTTGAAGGTTTATGGAAGCCCAATACTATTGCCTCTTCGATCAAAAAATGTCCGGCCCACTATGAAAATAACTGTCATGAGAGGCCCCCTCGATTCTGCGCATTAACAAAATTCCCCAAAATATTGTAATGTAATGCCTACCTTCACACAGTTTGTAGGTAAGCAATACATTATCTTTTGACAGAGCCGGAGTTCCGTTTCCGTGTGCGACGGCGCGGTGTTTATGAAACTATACCCGCGCTGTGCCAACTTCCCACTTTCTTTGTTCCATCATCCCCAGAATATCTAGACTGAAATCTGGTACTCGCAGAAGTTTTTCCTTATCCAAATATTTAGGTCTGGTGTAGGTAAACTTCCCTTTTCTGACGATATAAAAAAATGGTTATGTAAAAAATTCTATACTTCTCGTTAAGTTTGTTTATGTTATCTGCATGGGGTAATACTATTTTATTGTACTTTTATAAAAATTATAAATTTATAAAATATTGTATTACCCTAAAACACAAACAACCAGTTCAAATTATGGTAAGTTTTTACTTATCTTAACTCTTGCCGTTTTAGATGATTTTTTACATACAGAGACGCTAATTACAAATCTAAAGTAAGTATTTTTTGTCAGCGTCTAATTTTTCAGATATCGATCCTACGGGTTGCTCTACGGGTTGCTCTGTTGGGAGCTGCCAGAGAAGGAATTATACTGGCCAACTCCTCCCGAACCGTAAAAACCATAGAAGAGCGACAGATCCCCTACAGCTCGCCGGTGGGCAAGGGGGAGAAACCTTTCTGTGAGCGTTGGATCATTAATAAGGGCTCTTCTTTGAATGGAGTCCAGAATGCTAAGGTTGTAGGGGACGCCATTCCCCAGACATGAGAACAAATTCTAAAGAGGGTCTAATTTGAGATACATACAGAGTGTACAGATTGGGAAAGAAATATTTTCTGGCTCGAAAGAGGAATCCAAGCTTTTTTTGAAGCTGCCGATGCTATGGATATAATGTGTTCGTGCCAGTTAAGGTTATTCCGTAACGCCAACAAGAATAAACGACATTTTGTTCTGCAGAACTTGGCCGCTCATATGTAAGGGATGAGCATTTGCAGACTTTTTTCGCGACAGGAACATGACTGTGTTTTCGAGGCTTAAACTGAACAAGATTTTTGGCGCCCCACTCCAAAATAAGTTTGAGGTCTTGTGAAAGAGATATCCATTGACCTGCGCTTGTTTTCCAAATCAGAATTACACGGTGGCTTATGAAATTGAATACTAGAGTGGAGGGTACTATCGTCAGCAAAACTATGGATGGGATTGATTGTGGAAAGAAAGATCGTTAATTGTAGAAAAACAGCGGGGTGCCAGCACTGAGCCCTGGGGCACCCCGGCATTAATTTTTGTAGAAACTGGAGGAATGATCATCTCACTAACTGATATACGTCGATTAGAAAGGAAATGGAAACCCAAGAGCAAAGCTTAGGTGGAAGACCTGAAGGAAGTTTGTTAAGAAGCCCATCA
This sequence comes from Listronotus oregonensis, assembly GCA_019359885.1. Taxonomy (NCBI): domain Eukaryota; kingdom Metazoa; phylum Arthropoda; class Insecta; order Coleoptera; family Curculionidae; genus Listronotus; species Listronotus oregonensis. The sequence continues at coordinate 2,795 of JAHBCN010022926.1, read as the reverse complement.
TGCCAGACCTGATCGAAAACTTTGGATATGTCAAGAGCAACGATCTGGGATTCACCAAAAACTCAAGGGACTTGTTCCAGTTGGGAACAAAGGAAAGAAGATCAGCTGTGGATCTACTGTGACGGAATCCATATTTTCTATCATGTAAGATCTTATGTTTTTCCAGATACTTTAAGATTTGGGAATTAATGAATTTTTCCATTACTTTGCAAACAACTGAAAAAGAAGAGATATAGGTCTATAGTTGGAAGGAAGTTTTGGACCCTTTTTTGGGGACAGGTTGCACACCGCAGCTTTCCCTCTCGGGAAAATTCCCGTGTCGTAAGAATTCGAAAGAGACGAGTTAGGATGGGTGCAAGTTCGGAAGCACATTTTTTTTAGACGATTGCTGGTATGCCATCTAGCCCAGAAGGTTTTTTAGTATTAAGAAAAGAAAGAATACGCTTGATCTGTTTGACTTTAAAAATATATCGGACATTTTTATGAGAAACAGGGGCAACTGTTGGAAGAGGAAGATTAATAGGAGGATCAAGGTAGTTGGCACAAATTGTTTGGCAAAAGTTCGGCTTTTCCTTTGGAGGTAGAACAATTCCATCTTTAGAACTTAGGGGTGGAAAAGAATTTGTGCAAAAGTTTTGACTAATATTTTTGGCAAAGGACCGAAAGCTTTACTGCCATTCAGCAAGATAGAACTTTATCTTTTATCCGATTTTAAAACGGCTTTACTTCTGAGATGGTTTGATTTCTTGCTTCGATGCTATGGATTTTCAGACTGGGGTTTTAAAGAAACTTTTTGTGGGCTTGAATTTTTTAAGAGTCTGGCTTTATCACAGGATTTAAAAACCACGGTTTTGATTTAAAATTATGGGGGTTCTTTTAGTGTGGGGAATATAGGTCTTGCCTAGATGAATTGTTTCGGTAATTTGTTTGCATATTTCGGAAGGATCTAGTAGAAAAGCAGGTAGGATACCAAGTGTAGCTGGCAAAGAAATCTCTCAGACCAGGTGCCTAATATTAAGTGTTATTATAAAAATATAGTAAATTGCACCCCACGCTTTTTTACAAGAATTAAATCATTTTGTTAATAACTTAATTTTTTATTTAGGTAATCTGATTCCAAATTAATTGGTCATAATTGATTATTGGTCTTTCTATCACTGCAACACAAACTCTTACACTTAAAACTTCAATTTATTTTATTATTTTTTAATCTCAAAACAACATTAAAAGTAATTTTAATCAAGAGACTTGATTTTTAGTGTATCTTATATTTTTATAAATAAAGATTTATAAAATTTAATTTCTTAAACCCCGACGCGTTTCGGTTAAAAAAACAACATAAATGTAACAACTTGTCCTCTTAAGAGTTGACGTATAGTAGGCTATACGTCATATGGTAAATCGTTTTTTACATTATCGGGGTCAGTTTTATATATCACTTTGGCACATGGTAAACTGCGTCAAAACACAAAAAACATACATTTTACAAAGGTTCACAAACAAAAAAACTAACAACAACCAAAACAGTAAAATATAACCATGTGCCAAAGTGATATATAAAACTGACCCTCGATAATGGTTGTTTAACCGAAACGCGTCGGGTCCCTTAAGAAATTAAACCTTTTTAGTGAAGATAAGGTCTTTTATTTATAACAAATATAAATCGACTTCACCCTGGAGACGAACTCAAATAATTATCTTATATTTGTCAATAAATCTATCATGGCCAACGGATCATGACAAAATTACCTATGAAAAGGAACACTCCATAGACAACCTCACATAAGGAGCATTGGAAAACCCTTTCTTTAAAAATAATGTTTTTGGTGCCAGTAACCTGATTCTTATTGAAAGCTTTTGTGCTATTTTGCTCTTGTATGGCGAATGCACAAGGACTGTCCTTTTGGCAAAAAAAATGTATATTTTTTAATCCTGAATAATTAGATAATTGTATTTTTAAGTTATTTAGACTTCTTGAAATTGGTGAAAATTAAGTTGAAAGATTCCGTTACGTACAGGTGAGTATGCAACAGAGGGTAATTTTTTTTTTGAGGCTAAATAGCTATATACATTGCTTCACAAAGAAAAAGCCGACATTAAACTCAAAAAAGTAAGCGTTGCTAAAAGTATTTTTATTTTATATTTGATCATTTTAATTTATTATAAACAAAAAGTATTTCTATTTAAAGAGAAGTTCTTTTATAAAGCTATTTTAGTAACAAGAGATTTGTGGTATCACTCTTATAAATATGCGAATCCCACTCTTGAATTTTTATTCGAGTAAATAATGCAATTACTTTATTTGTGCTGGATGTCCCTCATATGACAGCAAATGTTAAATTGCCTGGTCTTGCATAAATGTAACAACTTGTCCTCTTAAGAGTTGACGTATTGTAGGCTATACGTCATATGGTAAGTCGTTTTTCTACATTAATCACTCCGAAGACGCGTGCGTTTGCATTCAGCAGCTGGCCAAGACGTTGAATATTTGAATAGAGTGATGAGGCCGATTTATTAAATTTCAAATATACTTTTTGGTTTTTGTCGGTCCAGAAATATGACAAAAAGGCTTGTCGCGAGATTTGCCTATTTTATTAAAAAAAAAACATATAATTTTTTTCATATAGGAGAGTTATTCCAAAATAATTGCAAAAATTTACACAATAATTATTTTGTGAATTACACGGTCATAAGTCTTACTTGAACTTTCGGAATAAAAATATAAAACATATTCTATATTTTTGAGAAATGGCGCAAAAATCGACGGAATGTCATTAAAAAATTTTTTATGAAGT